>JACEIK010009610.1:0-28787 GCA_018107945.1 Datura stramonium | reverse complement strand
GTTGAAAGGGGTAGCCTAGATCTGGTAAGAACAGTGGAAAGATGGGAGACCAGCGGGAGTAGAACCGGTGGAATGGGAGGAGTTCACTACATCTTCCTACACAGATTCTTCTCTCGGGAGCACAGAGAGGCTTAGGTGGTTGAATTCATGAATCTGAAACAGGGAAATTGGACGATAGAAGAGTATGCATTGGTGTTCACAAGACTGTCTAAGTATGCTCTAGAGATGATAGCCGAGCCAAGGGCTCGCATGTTGATGTTTGATAATGGAGTATCAAACTTGGTCATCAAGAAGTGCAGGACATCAATTCTTATCAAGGATATCGATCTCTCCAGCCTCATAGTTCATGCCCAACAGATTTAGGCAGAAAAACTAAAGGATTTGGAGCGGGAGAACAAACAGGAAAGAAATGGCCAGTCAGATTATGGACATTAGAGATTTGAGGTAGTAGTCTCCCGTAGCAACAACAGAAGCAGAGAGATCTAGCACCCACTTCAGCTAGTTCCCCTACTTTCTGATCCCACAAGAATCGAAGGGTGGAGCATCTAGCTCACAGTCCCAGAGTCATAGCGCTAGCAACCGCTACAGCTACCCACCTTGCCCTAAGTGTGGCAAGAACCATCCAGGAGAATGTCTTCAGGGCCGAGAGGGATGTTGTGGGTGTGGACAGCTTGGTCATTGGCTCAGAAATTGCCCGTTAGTAGTGTGGGGGAGATCACAATCCACTACTTCAGCAGCTCCAGTAGGCCGACCAGGTCAGTAGGCCAACACTTTAGGTACAAATGGCAGCCATCGCCAAAACCATTTTTATGCTTTGTCCTCTCGTCAGAATCAAGAGAGCTCACCTGACGTGGTCACGGTTATGTTATGCCTTTTCCATCTGGACATGTATGTCCCACTAGATCCAGGAGAAACTCTTTCCTTCGTGACTCCCTATGTAGCTATCCAGTTTGATATCAGTCAAGAAGTCCTCTCAGAACCATTCTTAGTGTCCACCCCAGTTGGCGAGTTAGTTAGAGCCAGCCAGGTGTATAGAAACGACCTAGACTCAAATTTGAATAAGTTCATTCTAGCTGATTTTGTATAGTTAGACATGGTTAACTTTGACCTCATTCTTGGCATGGATTTGTTACACTCCGGTTATGCCTTAGTCAACTGCATAACTAGGGTTGTTAGGTTTCAGTTCTCTAATGAGCCATCTTTAGAGCGGATGGGCAGTAGTTCAGTGCCTAAAGGTCGGTTATTTCCTACCTTAAGGCCAGAAAACATATTTCCAAATGGTGTATTTATCATCTAGTTAGGGTCAAAGATTCCATCTCTGAGACCCCAGCTATTCAGTCAGTTCCAGTTGTCAGCGAGTCCCCAGACATGTTTCTCGAAGATCTTCCCAGAATCCCTCCTAAGCGGGAAATAGACTTCGATATAGACCTTCTTCCAAAAACTTATCCCATCTCCATCCCTCCTTACAGAATGGCTCCAGCTAAGCTTAAGGAGTTGATGGAGCAGCTAAAGGAACCTTCTTGATAAAGGTTTTATCAAACCCAGCATCTCTCCCTAGAGTGCTCCAGTACTATTCGTGCGAAAGAAAGATAGTATACCAAGAATGTACATTGATTACCGTAAGATGAACAAGGTCACAGTCAAGAACAGGTATCCCCTACCTAGGATTGACGACTTATTCGACCAGCTTTTAGTAGCTACTTGTTTCTCAAAGATAGATCTTAGGTCAAGGTATCATTATCTAAGAGTCAGAGAATGTGACATACCAAAAATATCTTTCAAAACTCGGTATGGTCACTACAAGTTCGTGGTTATGTCCTTTGGAATCACTAATGCCCTTGCAGCTTTCATGGACCTGATGAATAGAGTCTTCAAGTAGTATCTAGACATGTTCGGCATTGTGTTCATTGATGACATTCTGGTATACTCTTAAAATGAGGAAGAACATGCTAATCACCAGAGGATAGTGATTCAGACACTCAGAGATCTCCAGTTGTTTGTCAAGTTCAGCAGCAAATGCACATTCTGATTGAAGTCTGTGACTTTCCTTGGTCGCGTGGTTTTGGGTGAGGGTATTCAACTGGATCCTCAAAATATAGAAATGGTGAAAGACTGGCCCAGACCTACCTCCCCAATCGAAATCAGAAGTTTCTTGTGTCTAGAAAGTTATTACTGATGATTTGTAGAAGGTTTTTCCTCTATTGCATCTTCTCTAACTAACTTGACTCCGAAAAAGTTGAAATTTTAGTGGTCAGATGTGTGTGAGAAGATTTTTCTATAGTTGAAGATTCGGGTCACTACCGTTGTAGTTTTGACCTTACCAAATGAAAAAATGGGTTCGTGGTGTATTGTGACACTTCCCAAGTTGGACTTGGTTGCATGCTGATGTAGTGGGGTAAGGTGATAGCTTATGCCTCCAGATAGCTGAAGGCTCACAGGAAGAACTATCCGACTTATGACCTAGAGTTGGCCGCGGTGGTGTTTGCGTTGAAAATATGGAGGCACTACCTGTACGGGGCTCACATGGATGTTTTCACCGATCACAAGAGCCTTCAGTATGTGTTCAGTCAGAAAGATCTAAATCTTCGTCAGAGAAGATGGTTGGAGCAAGTGAAGGACTATGACATGGGTGTGTTGTATCACCCGAGCAAAGCCAATGTGGTGGCTGATTCCCTAGGAAAAGTGTCTATGGTTAGCGTGGCTCATGTTGAAGAGTGAAAAAAGAAACTGTCAAAGGATATCCACATGTTAGCTTGGTTGGGAGTAAAGTTGGTTGATACAGCTGAGGGCGAAGTTGTTGTGCAGGGTGTATCAGATTCCTCGTTGGTAGTTGAAGCTAAGTCAAGGCAGGATGAAAATACCATACTAATTAAACTGAACGAGGAAGTTCTTAGAAAAGAAGTGGAGGCTTACTCCCAACGGGGAGATGGGGTACTTCGTTACCAGGGTAAATTGTGCGTACCGGATGTGGGTGATTTGAGAAAGTAGATACTGGCTAAAGCACACAGTTCGAGATATTCCATCCACCTAGGTGATAATAAGATGTACCGCGATTTATGGGATATTTATTGGTGGAACAACATGAAGAGAGACATCGCACAATTTGTAGCTAAGTGCCCGAATGTCTAGCAAGTCAAAGTGGAACACCAGAGACCAGGAGGTATGACTCAGGATATCAGCATACCCACATGGAAGTGGGAAGAAGTAAATATGGATTTTATTATAGGTCTACCTTGGACTGGTTGGCAGCATGACTCAATCTGGGTGATAGTAGACCGGATGACTAAGTTAGTAAAACTACAAACTAAGCAGAGGACTATGCTAGGATCTATTTCCAGGAGTTGGTCAGACTTCATGGGGTGCCCTTGTCCATTATTTTAGATAGAGGTACCCAGTTCACCTCGCATTTCTGGAAATCTTTTTAGAAGGGACTCGGTACCCAGCTCAAGCTCAGCACAGCTTTTCTCCCGCAGACAGTTGGACAGGTTGAGCGGACTATTCATACCTTGGAAGATATGTTGAGAGCTTGTGTGATCAATTTCAAGGGAAGTTTGGATGATCACTTGCCTCTCATCGCGTTTGCGTATAACAACATCTACCACTATAGTATTGAGATGGCCTCATTTGAGGCATTATATGGTAGGAGGTGTTGATCTCCTATAGAGTGGTTTGAGGTTGGTGAAGCTACATTGATAGGGACAGACTCCGTTCATAAAGCTATGAAGAAAGTACAACTCATCCAAGAAAGATTGAAAACGACTCAGAGCCGTCAAAAATATTATGTTTATGTGAGGAGAAGAGGGTTAGAGTTTGCAACGGATGATTGGGTTTATCTGAAAATTTCACCCATTAAAGGGGTGATGAGATTTGGGAAGAAAGGAAAACTCAATCTGAGATATGTGGGACCCTATAGAATTTTGAGGCAAATTGGCAATGTATCCTATGAGTTAGAATTACCTTTAGAGCTGGCATCTGTGCACCCAGTATTCGATGTGTCACTATTGAAGAAGTGCGTCAATGATCCAACTTCAGTTGTGCCACTAGACAATGTGGGAGTGAAAGATAGTCTCTATTACGAAGAGGTCCTAGTTCAGATCCTTAACCGTCAGGCTCGTAAGCTGAGAAACAAAGAGGTAGCTTCAATAAAAGTTTTTTGGAGGAATCAGTAGGTTGAGGGAGATACGTGGAAAGCCGAAGTAGATATGATGGCTAAATACCCACATTTATTCCCTTCCAACTCAGCTTCAGTTGAAGGTATCAATTTTCTCACTAAAAGTCTATTAAGTTACATGTTCAGTTCATGTTTCCTAGTTATTTTTATGTTAATAAATGTGTGTATGATTCATGAATTCAGTTAAGTCATGTAGTTCAGTTTGGAAAGAGTCATTCCGATAGTTTTCGGCTTTCATGATTAGTATTTGAGTTTAATGATTGCAATCCTCTATTTTTTATATGTTTTCCAACATTCGAGGATGAATGCTTCCAAGGGGGAGATATTGTAATGTCCCAGAAATCCTAAGAAAAGAAACGGGATTTGAAACAGGAAAAATAGGATTTTCTACGCCATCTCACAGAACGAGTCATTTTGTGACCCGTGGGGTAGGCCATGAGTTGTGGAGTGACTCATGGGGAAGGGTCCAGACTTGGTTGAAAAATTTGGGAAATTGAGTGACCATGGGTGTGACCACGATTCGTGGTTAACACCATGAGTAAGGGTTAACACCATGAATCGTCAGGTCAACCCTGGCCAAGGGGTGATAAAAAAATGAATGAAGTTCCGCAGTGCACTTAACAGGTCCTCACCACGACTCATTAGGAACACCCCTAGTCATGGTGTCGCCTGTGGTGACCCCCTAGTGATTTCTGGCAGTGTTGAGGACGAGAGGTGACCACGAGTTTTGCCCACCACTAACGACCCATTATGGTCCCCGTGGTCACAACAGTGGATTTTTGGGCAGAGTACTTCACGAGTTGGACCACAAGTCTTGATAACTAGGCATGGTTCGTAAAGTTCCTAGTTGGGACTGGAAGGGTATTTTTTTGCGAGATTTTTAGGGGCTTTTCCATAATTTCCTAAACTCCTACACTCTAAACAATGTCATTTTGGGCTCGTCTAGGAGGGAGTTAAAAAGATGACCGACGTTTTCCTGTCACCCATTCTCTCAATACTTAGACTCAATACGCGGAAAGTCTCAGGGCTAGAACTAGAGAAATTGATTTCTTCTCAGATTTTCAAGGAATTTTCTTGGGAATTTCTTCACTAGGTATGTGGGAATTCAACAAGGGAATAGTTCTTCCCTAGTGTCCCAAAAATTTTCATTATTTTCCTCTTTTAGTTTAGCCCTATGGATTCAAAATGTATAAGACTTTCATACGTATATATTCAAAATTTCGAGTATTATATTTCTTATGATTTTAACTTCTTAGTATTCCCAATTTCTATACTTTTATGAGAATTGTATCTTGTGGAATCATATATCCCTAAGTCTAAGTTCAGTATAATTTAGGATCTTGCGTGTTGGACTAGTTTCCCAGTACCTTGATTCTAACATATTTTAAATCCCCATATTATTAGTGTATGTGGAAATTTCACTCAGATATTCACATGTCCAGTCTCAGTCAGATAATTAGACTCAGTGTTGTCCAGAAATGTCAGCTGATTAATTTGACTACAGTTAAATTTTGAGGTGTTAGTGATGCCTCCCAGTTATCAGTATTTAGACTCAGACATCAGTTATCAAATTTTAGTGGTTCTTCAGGTGGTTACGACACTGCCAGATAAGTAGCTCTGATCAGTCGTAAAACCACAAGCTTCAGCCTTAGTTTGTTCTTTAGACGATTACGATGCTTCCAGATAAGCAGGCTCTGACCAGCCTTAGAACACCAGTTTCTAAATCCGGTCCGATAAGACTCTCAGGGTACTCCCACATAGTATCCCTGACTTAGTCTTGGGACCCCATTTTGAGCTATCCGCTTGATAGTAGTAGTCATGTTAGGACTATCCAGTGGGAGTAGGACTTATGCACCAAGAGGGTAAGGGTTCCAACACACCCAGGTTCACAAAACTACGTTGCCACTGTAGGTTATCTTACTGGCCTCATGGCCCCACACATTGATTTTCACAGTTCATGCCTTTATACGCTAGCAAGGTATATTGGGTCTTACCAATGGGGTGTGTACATCAGACTCTACATCTAGCTCACGTGGTTATATGTCGGTTATAGCCTCTCCTACTACTCAGTTCAATTCTGTCTCATATTAGCTTAGTTAGAACAGCTTCAGAATACTCAGTTTAAATCAGTTCAATATAGTACTTCAGATTAGCATCTCAGATTTAGGGCATGTCTTTGACTATTAGAAAGGGTCATTTTGAGCATCTCAGTATATCATAGATTATTCAGTTTTAGTATTTTAGTTTGTCATTGCATCTCTTTACAGTTCAATTGTTTTATTCTCCGTGTTATAGTTTATCTCACTTACTCAGTACATTCAAAGTACTGACGCATACCTTTTATGTTGTATTGTTTTGTGATACAGCTAACAGGTTCTCAGTCTGAACATCGTTAGCAGATCCCGCTCAGAAGCTTTTAACTACATCATTGGTGAGTCCTCATTTTTCGAGGACAAGGATTATTTCTTTTTAGTTATATTTCTTTCAGTTAGACTTAGAGTTAGCTGGGGGCTTGTCCATGCAACGCATTATATAGTTGGCTTTTAGACACAGTTAGAGAATCAGATTTTTAGTTTGTTTTCAGTTGTATAGAATTTTATGATCTAGTCTTCTTAAACATTTTATTTTTTTATTTTAAAGCTTTTTCTATGTGTTTACTCAGAATGCCAGTGTTATGATAGACCATGGGTTGACTTAGATTTACTTGTGACTCTAAGTACCGTGTCTTGTCCAGGGTATAGACTCTGGACATGACAGGTACTTATGTCACCTTTCAATTTTAGAGATCATTCCATAAGGGACTTGGTACTAAGCTCAAGCTTAGCACGACTTTTCACTAAAAAACAGATGGTCAAGGTGAGTGGACTATTCAAACTCTTAAGGATATGTTGAGAGCGTGTGTGATTGATTCTTCAATGGTAGTTGGCATGATCATTTACTTCTTGTTGAGTTTCTTAAAACAACAGTTACCACTCTAGCATTTAGATGGCTCCATTTGAGGCTCTCCATGGGCAAAGGTACAGATCTCCTATTTGTTAATTTGAAGTAGGTGACGCTATATTGATAAGACGTGATTTAGTTCATGAGATCATGGAGAAATTTCAACTGATTAGTAAAAGGCTGAAAACAGCTCAGAGTCATCATAAGTCATATGAAAATGTTAAGCTGAGAGAACTTGAGTTTTGAAGTTGATGATTGGGATTTCTTGAAGGTGTCTCCTATGAAGAGAGTGATGAGGTTCAGAAAGAAAGGGAAGCTTAGAACTTGATATGTTGGTCCATATAGGATCGTGAGCTATGGTTGCAAGGTAGCCTATGAGTTGGAGTTGCCAGCGGAAATAGCTTTGGTGCATCCAGTTTTTCATGTATCGTTGTTGAAGAAGAGCAGTGATAACCTGACTTTGGTTGTCCCAGTGGAGAGCATAGGTGTGAACGATAGTCATAACTATGAGGAGGTTACAGTTGAGATCCTTGATCATCAAATTCAGAAGTTGAGAAAAAAATAAGTAGCTTCAGTGAAGGTTTTATGGGGGAATCAGATTATTAAGGGAGCTACGTGGGAAGCCGAAGTAGATATGAAGGCTAAATACTCATACTTTTTCCCTACCAGCTCAGTTCCGCCATGAGATATTAGTTTCCTCCTTAGCACTATATTAATATTCATTTCAAGTTCACGTATCTCAGTTTCTTTCATGTTTTAGCATGTATATATGAATCATGAATTTAGTTAAGTCATGTATCCCAATCCGGAGTCAGTCACTCCATCAAATTTCAAAATTAGTGTTTAGTTTTTTTATTGTAGTTCTTTCTCTAGCCCTCTAGTATGCTCAATTTACATATGAGGATGAATATTCCCAGGGGGGAAATATCTTAATTCCTCGAAAGTCCCTAAGATCAGACTTGAGGGCTGAAATGGAGAAAATAGGAAAATCTGCACCAGGTCACATAACAACTCGTTAGGCGACCCGTTAGGTCACTTGACGGATCATCCAGTCACCCGTTAAGTGGGTTCTAAGTTGGAGAAGAGAATGTGTTTTGGAGGTTTTGATTGGTGTGGAGACGATTCATCGTGTCACCCTATGAGTTGTGTTCTCTTCTTTTATGTGTATGGGGGTGAAAAAAAGGAGGAATTTGCAGTATGGGCAACAGATAGATGGGATGAGTAGTTGTGCCCTTAATGACTCATGAAGTTGTCCGTAGGGTAAGGAACTCCATTAAATGAGGATTATTACATTGGTGATAACGAGTCAGGACCATGAATAATCTGGTAACCCAATGACTCGTCTGGTCGCTAGGGGTGACTGGCAGGGTCATTTTTCAGACGAATCAGTATGGGCATTTTCATAATTCATAAGCTTCTATGTCCAAAATGAAATCATTTTAAGCTATAAAAGTAGTGTATTAGGGGATTTTAACCTATTATAATTCATTCAATTCCAATTCATGCAAGTTTAGAAATTCCCCTTTGAAGATCAATCTTGAATTCCTCAATTTTTCCCCAAATCTCTTGGGCTTTCGAAGTCAAGTTTAGATTCAGCTTACCTCGGTATGTAGGGCTTCGAATGAGTGTTTCCTTTCATTTTCATGCCCAAATTTCTCCTCAAGTTCATGAATTCAAGTCTCAATTCAAGTTGATGATTGTAAGGGGTTTTAACCCAATTTTATGAAATTCCCAATGATTTGTATATGGTCGATCCCCTTCATGTTTCAAAGTATGTTTTAAGATTCATGGGTAGATTTTATACCTATTTTGATTATAAATTCATGATTTCAATTCATAGAGTATTATGCCAATTATGCAAGTTTCATGAAATGTCAAGTTTATAATTTATCATTTCAAGTATGATGAAATATCTAGCATGATTGAATTTTTATAAATTATCCATGGATGAATCTATGATTTATCTTATGAAGTCTATTTCAAGTATGCATGATTTTGAGATTTGGGAAAGCCCACACTAGTCAAGTATGTTTCATGATTTAGCCAAGGTTAATGAGATCAGTTATGATATATATTTTTGAGTCAAGAATCCCCAATGTTTAGATTCAAGCTATGTTTTGAGAATATGATTATATGAGCATTATATATATTTTGGGAGTAATATCTAGCACCGAGTAGGCTAGGGGTTTGAAGGTTCCCTAGTCTCATAAATTACACGCCAATATAGGGATGTTTTATGGGACCTCTCAAGAGAGTGCTTTCCCCAGCCCAAGGGCACACCTTGATATCAAACCTTACTTGTCCTTTGCCTGACAAGTATTAGGATGACTCTCCTCCATGTGGGCAAGACGTGGGATCATCATGCGCTCATACATGGTGGTTATCAGTTATGACGAGTCTCCCATTATTCCTCATGATTTCAGTTATTCATGTTTACAACTTATCAAATTATGTTTTACAGCAAGTTTGACCCAATGATCAGTTTATAAGTTTTCACTTAGGAATTTAGTTATGGCAAGCTACATAATTCTATTTTTCAGCTTTTGGTCATTCTTTTCAGATATGATATACAACTTATGACTATACATGATTCAAATGTAGATTTCAGAATGTAGTCCTTACGCTCATGACTTTGTGATTTATGTTTTTATGCATGATTTCAATTTATACTTACTCATCATGTTTTACTTACCTTGCATACTCAGTACATTTTAAGTACTTACCGCATACTCTATGTTGTATCTTTTCATAATACAGATTCAGACGATCAGACTCAGTTCGTCGTTAGCCTAGTTTCCCACAGCATAGTGTGAAGTTCAGTTCCCGTTATGGTGAGTCCTCATTTTCTGGGGACCCTCAGCTTAGTATTTGATGTTCTTACTTCAGTTTTCAAACTTTAGCGAGCTAGTTGGAGATGTTGTCCCATCAACTGTTCAGACATGTTAAAGAATTATCAAACAATACGTAAAATTTTAGCTTTATCAGTGTTGATTGTGTTATGATCGATATGTATTTAGACTTCCCCTTATTCATGTTTCAGTTATCATATAATGCTTGATATATGTACTTTAATTGCTATGTTCATGCCATGGGTCGACTTGGAGACATTTGTGGTTCTAGGTACCGTGTCTCAATCTGGGCCTATGTTCAGGTCATGACAGTGCATCTACCATAATTTCCATGAAAAAGGTTGAACTTATCAGGAAATGGTTAATAACAGCTCAAAGCCTATAAAAATTGTATGCACATGTAAGGACAAGGGAGCTGAAGTTTGCTGTAGATAATTGGGTATATCTAAAAATTTCACCTATGAAAGGGGTGATGAGGTTCGGGAAGAAAGGAAAGCTCAACCCTATATATAGTGGTCCTTACAAAATGCTAAGACGCATTGGTAATGTAGCTTATGAGCTGCAATTACCTACGAAGTTATCATTGGTGCACCCAGTCTTCTATGTGTCCTTGTTGAAGAAATGCATTGGTGATCAACCCTCAATAGTGCCTTTAAAGAGCATTAGTGCAAAGGATAGTCTCTCTTATGAAGAAATCCCAGTTCAAATCCAAGACCGTCAGGTTCAGTCACGACCTGAACAAAGGCCCGGATTGAGACACGGGACAAGGAACCCCGAGAGGCTCCAAGTCGACTCATGGCATGATCATAACATAACATTAACTAAACAATAACTAACAGAATCATAACTGAACAGGAGCTAACTGATACATAAAACATAATCCAATAAAACTATACTACATCAACTCAATCTATTAATATAAGTTTGAAAGCCTCTACTATACTGATGAGTTGCTGGGACAAGCCCTCAGCTAACTCCAAGCATATGAAACTGAAGCATAAATGTAAATAGAAAATATAGCTAGCGTCCTTGGGGGATAAGGACTCACCAAGCAGCTGACATGGGAATGAAGAGTATCTAACCATGTGGCTAAGTCTGGAAACCTGAATCTATATCATGAGACGATATAGCACATAAAGTATGCGGTCAGTACTTGGAATGTACTGAGTATGCGGGAAGTGTAAATAATCTTAAACATGCAAGTATACAAGAGGGAAGTAAACTAAATGNGCTATCTGTGAAGGTCACTCCCTTGGAATGTACTGAGTATGCGGGAAGTGTAAATAATCTTAAACATGCAAGTATACAAGAGGGAAGTAAACTAAATGCATCACTGAATATATAACTGAGTTGAAATACAATGACCTTGTCAGAGATAAACATAAGTATTGACATGAAGCTTTTATTTGAAAACACTTATTGAAATATAATCAAGTTGATGTATAAGGGTCATGTGTTGTACATATACTTAGAACTGAAGTTGTAACTGATATCATACATTGTTTTGACTATCTGCTGATAATTGAGTCTGAATCCTACTAAACTAGTTTTAACTGTAATATGAAATCACACGGATCTGAGCTGGACTGATATCGTAGACTAAGGGAGACATTCTCTTCTATGGAGAGTCCCTAACTTACTAAGGGAAAAATTCACGGCTATGGAGAGTCCCTGAGTGACTAAGGGAAACATTCTATGCTAATGAGAATCCCTGAATGAGCTATGGGAGTCATTCTCTGCTAATGAGAATCCTTGACTGAGCTAAGGGAGACATTCTCTGCTAATGAGGATCCCTGACTGAGCTAAGGGAGACATTCTATGGTAATGAGAGGAGAACATTCTGACTGACTGACGGGAAAGATTCTCAGCTATGGAGAGTCCCGATATACTAGAACATGGAGGTCACTGGTATGACGTCATTCATTTAGTCTAAGTCACTTCAGGTAATCAGAGACCTTAGCATTCAACTGTTTACATCATACTGAATATCATACTAAATTATTTAGAGTTGATTAAGGCTACTTTCTACTAACAACAAGCCCAAAGATCTTAAGGATCATTCTCATGTTTTATCATCACAATTCATATCATCATAGTCCCGAATCATCATCTAAATCATACATTCTACTTTGATTAAGCATTGATAGAATAAGATAATACTTTAAACATGTCCACAACATTTAAATATCGAATTCACATTATATAGCATATATTCTAATTCATGAAATCTCTCTAGATTCGACTCATACCTAACATATTTACATCAAAATCATAGTGAAAACATGTACATACTTTACATTGATAAAAGACCATAAGTTCTAATCATATCTCAAGATATATATTAAATCATATATTATATTTTTAAAATAATTCATACGATCTTCATATACTTTAGACATGGATACAAGTTCATGGTAAAAGCATGTGAATAATTAACGAAATCCCATTCGATGTTCTAGGCTATCTCATGGTGAAAATCCTATAATCATGCATTTTCCATATTAAGTACATAATTCGCAATCTTGAAAGTAATTCCATAAGCATACATGAATGTTAATCATAATGGGTCTTAGAATTCATGGACGACATAGAAGAAATCATCCATAAATCGAAACCCTAGAACATGCTTTTTTGGAAATCTAGGAATTTGGGGTTTTAGTATAAAATTTTAGGGCACATGGATGAAAGGATGTCCTTATTGAAAATCCACATACCTGATTGGAAGGAATTCCCACTTGAACATGAACCTTGTAGACTTTGATGAAAACCTAGTTGAATCCTTGAGTCTTGAGAGATGAAGAGGAAGAAACTCACAGATGGTTTTTGGAAGAATGGGGGATTAGCCTAGTGAAAACCCCTTTAATTCAACCCTTGAAATTCCCAAAATGACATCATTTAGAAACTGGAAGCATAGGACTTTACTAAAATACCCCTGGGATAAGGCTTAAAAATATGCCCGTCAGTGACCACGAGTTGTTGGTCCTCCCACGGCTCGTGTTGACCATCTGCTGCCACTAGAGAAATAATTCCTCAACTTCTGCTCCCTCAACCAACGACCAATAGGATGAGTCATTACCTCATCCAACAACTCATCATCACCTCCGTCGTCACCATTTGTCCAACCTTTGATTCCTTTCAATGACCGACATAATCGGTCATTGCTCCACCTAACGACTCCTTGTCTCCGTCCGTCATCACTGAACCCAAAACCCTGAACTCCAACTAATGGCTCTTTAGGAAGACCTGTCACAGCTACCAATAGGTCATTATCTAGCCCGTCGTCTCTAGGAAGTGTGAACTGCTAGCTTGCCATGGCTACATCTGATGAGTCGTTACTTCCCACAATGACTCTTTCTATCCTCTCGTGGTATCAAAGTCCTCTTGAAATATTTCTGAAACCCTTCCCACAGCTCCATCTAATGGGCAATTAGAGCGACCAACAAACCATTGGGCGAGTCATTCTGTGATAAATTCCTACTGATTTTTCTGCTAAACTCTATCTAATTATGGGGTTTGGTCTTTGAAACTTTCGGGGTGTTACAATATCTCTCCCTTGGGAACATTCTTCCTCGAATGTTCGATAATCACACTAAATACTAGGGAAATAACCGATATCCCTAATACTGAGCATTTACAACTGAAACTGATGGAGTATCTGACTCCGGACTAATCTTACATATCTAAACTGAACATCTAAATCATACATGCATGCTAAGGCATAAGAGGGACATAAAGACATGAACTGAAATGGAACTAGATAGAACAATGAGAAGGATTCTCTCCCTCCAACTGGCACTGAGCTTGTACGGACTGATCCATCATTCTCAAATTGCCTTCTGATACTGAGATAAAATTCATGATATCTGGTCTAACTAAAAGTAAGGGACTCATGGGAACGAACCATTCATGACATCTAAAATTAAGCACATACATGGGGTACCCTTACCTACTAAGCTACGAATGCAACTTCTAAAGATCGGGCCAAGCTAAACATACTGGAAGACATGAGTTAGCGCACATAGCTGGTTCATAACATGAAGATGAGCCATAAGGATTTATAAAGTAAGACTGGCATCGCTATCTGAAGCGGCTACCTAGAAATTCTGGAAGTCTGCACATAGGAATGGGTAGAGCATAGCTTCAACTGAAATACAAGAGAATTTATCTGAATCTGAAGGGGTTGGCATACTGCAACTATTATGTATGGAACTCCCCTACTAGCATACCCAAGATCCAGCTTGTCTCACATACTTATCATCTCCCCCTTAGCTTTAAGTCATCATTATAAGGCTCCGAATCTTTCTTAAGGTCGGGGTTAAATCACTAACTCTTAGCTTCTCCTTCCCCTCTAATGTTCATTGCAAACCTTATACTTACAGGTATTCACAACAAACATCGATAATCCCTTCTCAACAAACATCATAGAGTTTCTTATTCAATACTGGGGTTCTGGAGCTATCAACATGCAAAGAGTAACACAAGAAAATCATAACATACCTGTGACTACTTCTGGTGACATGCCCTTATCTGAGGTGTTGCCAAGGCATAGGAGCAGTTTTGACACCGTCCGCTACTTGTTCTAGATGATGCCCCTACTAAAAGGGGCAGTTCGTAGAAGCTACTGAAGTGGTGGCTGAGGCTCTACTCTCACCTGGCTTAGCTGTTGCGTAATCGCAGTGCTTATGACCCAGCTTTCCACACCAGAAACAAGCATCTGAGTCGGCCATGCATTCTCCCAAATGGCATTTCCCACAGCTACTACAAAGTGGATAATTAATCTCCCTTACCCTGGTTCTGTACCGAACACTGGCTGTCGAAGGTACTGGGGCTGATGGTCTCTGCTAGGGGAATGAGCAATATCCACCCCTCGACCTCTGAGAGGTAAACTCTAAATCTCTTGTCCTAGCCCTCTTGGCCTCTCTCTCTCTCTCTTTTTCCTTCACCTATTTTGCTTCTATTAGTTGAGCAAATATTACCAAATATGGAAAGTGTATGTCCTTGTGCAACATGGAGGTCTTGCACTCTTTTACCAAGGAGTCTAACACTCCACTCACCAACCTGCTCACATGAGCCCTTTGGTGGGCTACCATATTTGGTGCAAACATGGACAGCCAAGTAAACTCTAATGCATACTCCTGGACAGTCATGCTATTTTGTCTCAAATTGATGAACTCTACCGCCTTTTCCTCCCTCAATTCCCTAGGGAAAAACATGTATAGGAACATGGTCATAAAGTCATCCCAACCTACAGGGGCTGCTCCAACTGCCCGACTATCTCTCCACTGACAAAATCATATATGAGCGATTCCTTTCAACTGATAGGAGGCTAAGTCTACGCTCTCCATTCCTGTCACCCCCATGATTTGGGTGATCTTCTAAATATCCTTTAAGAACTCATACTGGTCCTCGTCCATCCCTGGCCCTAAGAATTAAGATGGGTTCATCTTGAGGATGTCTCTTACCCTAGCCACCACTATATTCCTATTTTGGGCAACATGAGCCATTGCTTTCTGAGTAATCTTGGCGGTCAGGGACTGAGCCAATATATGAAGGGTTGCCCTGAACTCGGCATGAGTGACATGTTCATCCATCGGGTTCGTTGGGTCTAGTGGGGCTTGCTGGCGCCCATTTCCATTTCTTCTTCCATTCGCTCATCTGGGAGGCATTATCTGCTAGCGCATAAAGAATGAGTCAGGAGGGAACTGTTAGAGTTTCATACTTTACGCACGATAAGGATCATGAAGAAAAGGGAACATTCCTAAAATGTCTCGTAGCCTCTTCATCATAATTTAGTGCGCTTCACACCCATGAAAGAAGACTCTACTTAATACAGCTTTCAGACACCTTAGGACACTCTAAAACATTGCTTTGATACCAAGTTTGTGAAGACCCAAACATAGGCCCAGATCGAGACACGGGACAAGGAACCCCGAGAGGCTCCAACTCGACCCATGGAATGATCATAACATAAAATTAACTAAACAATAACTAACATAATCATAACTGAACGGGAGCTAACTGATATATAAAACATAATCCAATAAAACTCTACTACATCAACTTAATCTATTAACATAAGTCTGAAAGCCTCTACTACACTAACGAGTTGCTGGGATAAGCCCCTAGCTAACCCCAAACATATTAAACTAAAACATAAATGGAAATAGAAAATATAGATAGCGTCCTCGGGGGATGAGGACTCACCAAGCAGCTGATATGGGAATGTAGAGTATCTAACCATGTGACTAAGTCTGGAAACCTGAATCTATATCATGAGATGATATAGCACATAAAGTATGCGGTCAGTACTTGAAATGTACGGAGTATGCGGGAAGCGTAAAGAATCTTAAAAATGCAAGTATACAAGAGGGAAGTAAATTAAATGCATCACTGACTATCTAACTGAGCTGAAATACAATGACTCTATTAGAGATAAACATAAGTATTTACATGAAGCTTTTATTTGAAAACATTTACTGAAGTACAATCAAGATATGCATAAGGGTCATATGTTGTACATATACTGAGAATTGAAGTTGTAACCGATATCATACACCGTTCTTACTATCTGCTAATAATTGAGTCTAAATCCTGCTAAATTGTTTTTAACTGTAATATGAAATCATACGGAGCTGAGCTGGACTAATATCATAGACTAAGGAAGACATTATCTGCTATGGAGATTCCCTAACTGACTAAGGGAAACATTCACTATGGGACTGCCTGACTGACTAAGGGAAATATTCTCTGCTGATGAGAATCCCTGACTGAGCTAAGGAAGATATTCTCTACTAATGAGAATCCCTGATTGAGATAAGGGGGAAATTCTCTGCTAATGAGAATCCTTGACTGGAATAAGGAGAACATTCTGACTGACTGAGGGGAAACATTCTCGGGTATGGAGAGTCCTGATAAACTAGAACATGGAGGTCATTGGTCTGATGCTATTCGTTTAGTCTAAGTCACTTCAGGGAATCAGAGACATAAGCATTCAACTGTTGACATCATACAGGATATCATACTGAATCATTTAGAGTTGACTACAGCTACCTAGATACAACTCATACCCAACATTTTACATTTAAATCATAGTGTAAACATGTACATACTTCACATTGATCAAAACTCATAAGTTCTAATCGTATCTCAACATATATATTAAATCATATATTCTAGGTTTAAGAGAATTCATACGATCTTCATATACTTTAGATATGAATACAAGTTCATGATAAGAGCATGTGAATAATTAACGAAATCCCATTCGATGTTCTAGGCTGTCTTATGGTGAAAATTCTATAATCATGCATTTCTCATATTAAATACATAATTCGTGATATTGAAAGTAATCCCATAAGCATACCTGACCGTTAATCATAATGGGTCTTAGAATTCATAGAGGGCACAGAAGAAATCATCAATAAATCAAAATCCTAGAACATGCTTTTCTGGAAATCTAGGGATTTGGGGCTTTATTATAAAAATTTGGGGCACAAGGATGAAGGTATTTCCTTGTTGAAGACCCACATACCTAAGTGGAAGGAATTCCAACTTGAACTTGAACCTTGAAGCTTTTGAAGAAACCCTAGTTGAATCTTTGAGTCTTGAGAGATGAAGAGGAAGAAACTCACAGATGGTTTTTGGAAGAATGGGGGCTTAGCGTAGTGAAAACCCCTTTAATTCAACCCTTGACATTCCCAAAATGATGTCATTTAGAAACTCAAAACATAGGACTTTACCAAAATACCCCTGGGATAAGGCTTGAAAATCTTCCCGTCAGTGACCACGACCCTCGTCACGAGTCGTTGGTCCTCACCACGCTCATGGTAACCATTCGTTGCCACTGGAGAAATAATTCCTAAGCTTCTGCTCCCTCAACCAATGACCAACAGGACGATTCGTTACCTCATCCGATGACTCGTCATCACCTTCCATCATCACCACTGGTCCAACCTTCGATTCTCTTCCAACAATCGACACGATGGGTCGTTGCTCCACCTAACAACTCGTTGTCTCCGTACGTCATCACTGAACTCGAAACCCTGAACTCCAACTAATGACTCTTCAAGAAGACCCATCACAGCAACCAACGGGTCATTACTTGGCCCGTCGTCTCTGGGAAGTCCGAACTGCTAGCTTACCACGGCTACATCGGATGAGTCGTTGCTTCCCATGATAACTCATTCTATCCTCTCATGGTATCGAAGTCCTCTTGAACTATTTCTGAAACCCTTCCCACAACTCCATCTAACGAGCCGTTAGAGCGACCAATGACCCATTGGATAAGTCATTCTGTGACAAATTCCTGCTGGTTTTTCTGCTGAACTCCATTTCATTTCGGGGTCTGATCTTTGAAACTTTTAGGGTGTTAATTTTTCGTAAGATGAAGAACAAGGAGGTCACTTCAATAAAGATTTTATGGAGGAAACAACTAGTTGAGGGAGCTACATGGGAAGCAAAAGCATATATGATGACTAAATACTTCACCTATTCCCTTCTAGTTCAGCTTCAACATCAGGTACTAAATACCTCCTCAGTACTCTATTCCGTTCTACACCCATTAGCTCTATTCATTTTTTTGTGTGCACTCTAGTAGCAGTTGATATGTTCATCTCAGTTCGGAGTCGGTCACTCCTTCAATAATCAATTATTAGTCTTCCGTTCTGGATTACAACTCTTTCCCAAGTCTTTCAGCTTACTTAGCCTTTATTCGAGGATGAATGTTCCCAAGGTAGAGATATTGTAACACCCCAAAAATTTCTAAGGCAAAACGCCAGGCATGGATTAAAGAATTGGAAGAAACCATAAAAATTTTCTCAGAATGACTCATTAGATGAGTCATTTCAGAGACAACGACTCGTTCAGTTAGTCGTTAGTTTTCCAAAAGGTTCCCCCCTCATATTCAACAAGTGGTACAATGAGCCATCATTAGTAGTAACGAGTCGTGCTGTCGCTCATTGTATCCAGTCCAGAAAATAGGTTAAATTTGTCTTCCAAATGACGAGCCAGATGATGAATTGCTATTTGATGTAACGACTCATAATATGAACCCATTGGAAGAAATCCAGAAAATGCCAATCTTTCCTCAGTGACAATGGTTTGAAACAACGACCCATTGTTTCAAATAACGGGTCATTCGTTCTGTCCATTGGGGTATATCCAGAATTTGTTCAAAATGTTACTAGTGAAAACGAGTGGAACTAATGACTCGTTGTTTTGTCTGACGAGTCGTTGTTCCCATCCGTTGGTCAAGTCTAGAAATTGAGTTAAAACTTCCTCAGTGACAATGAGTAATAACAATGATTTATTGTACCAACTAACGAGTCAGCGTGTCATCCTTTGTGAGAATCTAGAGAAGGGAAATATCCAGTCCAGAAACAATGACTGGCACTAACAAGTCGTGGTCACAACCAATGAGTCATTGTGAGGCCCTTTGGATCTAGACAATGAGATTTTGAAACGGTTACTCAGGGGAATTTTTGTAAAATCTTAAACTCCTAACTCCTAAATTGCGTTGATTTGGTGTATGGTTAGAGGGGAATTAAGGGGAATAATCGACGTTCTCCTCTCATTCACTACTATACCTAAAGGAATAGAACATAGAAACTCAGACAAGGCTTTACAGGGCAAGAGTTAGGGTTCTGTTTCTTCTCCATATTTTATGGAGTACCCTCAGAGAAATTGATAATGCTCAAACCACACCTCCTACCTAAGCATGAAGCGGACGTTGTCAATAAAGAATCTAAGTAGAGGTTGGGGTCGATCCCACAGGGAATGTGGAAGAGCTAGACTAAAATCCGGTAAGTGAACTTGTTAGGTAGTTATTTCAAAATTGGGGGAGTCTAAAGAAAAGCAATAATAAAAATAATTATCAAAAGTTTGGTTTTGAATAAATATTAAAGGATAACTAGGGTTTGTGTTTCCCATGGATTCATTACTGCTTTAGGAATACACTCGTGATCATCACCAATACTTACCTATAGAAATGATAACAAAGGTTCATTCAAATGACCGAGCAGTCCCCATTGAATGACAATACTCAATCACTCGACAAAGTCTCATATCACGACCCGAACGTACACCCGGATCATAGATGTGGGACAAGGGACCCCGAGAGACCCCAAGTCGATCCATGGCACATGCATATAACTAATCTCATTTAAATAAACGGAATATTATCATAAAACATATAGGAAATATAACCATGGCAAAACATCAGGAATACTAGACGTACACATAGCTGAGTACTACGCATTGTCTGAAAGCGTCTACTACATACGATGGGTTGATGGAACAACATCCCCAACTAACCCGAAAAATACTTGAAACACAAGATAACATAAAAATTTGTCAAATGGCCCTCGAAACATGAGGACTCACCAATAATCTGAGAGCGAGAGAGGAAATGGACTAAGGATGAGGATGAGCTTGAGAGCCGGACCCTGTATCATGAAATAATACAGCATAGAAAGTATGCTGTCAGTACGTGGAATGTACCGAGTATGCAAGGTAAGTAAAATGGATATTTAAAAGTAAAGTAAAACTCATAAGTAAACATAGGAGAAGGACATAATGCATATATAATAAACTCTGTAAGAAACATAAGGCCCAAGGCTTCCAAATCATCCATAAATCATTCATAATCATCATCGTAAGTAAACTTTATCAAAACATAAATTGATCCAATAAAATAAATGGAACAATGCATAAAACATGCAGAACAATAGGAGAACTCGTCATAACTGATAAAATCATGGTAGAGCCTTTCATGATGCCCCAACTATCTCTCCCTAGTGGCCAGAGCCGACCCTGGCTAGCCAGGAGAGGGTTGTGCATTCAGCATGATATTACATTTGAGGGGATCATTATCAATATAATATATCATTAGAATCCCACGGTGGCACACGGTTATGAGACACCGGCGTAGTCCTTTGAACGTCAGGCTGCTCGGTGCTAGACACAGCTCCCAAAAATATGCATATAAGCTCATACGTAAATCAATAACATCATGCATTAAGATTCATTGGCTAAAATATAACATTTATCATCATTGATCCTCTTTAAAACATGCTTAGCCAAGAATCAAAGGCCCTTTTCATCGGTCGACATCATAACTCAATAAGTCATGTAATTCGTTTCATAAATCGTAAATCATTCTTCAACATGTGGGCATTGCCCAATACTTCAACAAACTCAATTCTTTCAAAATATTCTAATAAACATGGGTAACAT
Organism: Datura stramonium; assembly: GCA_018107945.1. Lineage (NCBI taxonomy): Eukaryota > Viridiplantae > Streptophyta > Magnoliopsida > Solanales > Solanaceae > Datura > Datura stramonium. The sequence goes on along the minus strand of JACEIK010009610.1, from coordinate 7,595 downwards.
GAATTCATGCTTTTCCATCATAAATAAATCTCATGTAAAGACTTTTCCATCATATCTTTAACCAGTCTCCTAAACTCCTAAGGCCTAAACTATGTCGTTTTAAGGTCGTAATAGGGTCTTTTAAAGGGAATTAGTTCATGTAAAGACTCATTATGCATGCAATAGTTAGATGTGGTAGTAGAAGGTGATTCAAGTGTTCTTCCTCAAAATTCTCCAAATTCCATCTTGGGCTTTCACGGGGAAATTAAGAACCAAGTGTTCCCAGGTATATAGGGTTTAGAATGGGTGAATCCTTTCACACACATGCCCAATTTTGAGTCTAGTTTTCAGAACATAAAACCACTTGTCAATCAGAATTTGGAGTAAGAAGTTATGGGCATTTTACCGAAGCTTCATGATCGGTGACGCGGGCGTGACGCCCTAGCGCCTCCACGACCCTATTTACTTAAAATCTTATTTTTTCACCTGTGGAAAACATTTTCAGCTAAATCTAAATCGACCAGCTTGCTAAGGATTCCATTTCTCTCTCAATTCTAGCAGCTAGGACAAAGAAAATCTAGGAGGAACATCAAGCAAAGTTCAAGAAAATCACAAGATAAGTTCATATTACCTTGCCAAGTATGTTAGGGGCTGCTTTGCAAGGTTTTGAAGAAGTTTTTCTGCGTTTAAAAATATATTTGGACCACCTATATATCCATATTTGAGTAGGTGTTGAAATCAGGAGAAAAGGTCAGGATTTCGTCCCTTTTAAACCTCTAAAATTGCAAAGCGAAAATCTGGAAATTGGCAGCTAAGTGAGCTGCCGATGGACTGTTTGTTATCTGAGTTTAGCTCGTTTTCCTTAGGCTTTTTGGCTGTTTCTTTTACTGGAATTATACTTCATATTTAGGGTTAGAATTATAGAAAAACTAAGGTAAAATTTCCCTCCTGTTTGTCCCTCAAAAGTTAGTGAAAACTAGTCTAAAAAATTGCTAAATGTTGTAGATGTTGTCGTGTGTTGTTGTTGCTATTGTGACTGCCTCTGGTTGGTTATTTTAGCTGCATTTTTTTTCTATAGATTAAGCTTTTCGTTTTCCTGTAAAACCAATATATTAAGGAGGTTGAAGGCTGATCATTGAGATAGGAAATTGGCTAGAGAAAAGTTCATCGGAGAAAGGTATGTAAGGCGCCCCGTCTATCATTCTTTTAAGCACGATTCGTGTGTTGTAAATTGAATAAGACAGAAACCTATTTAAAAGTATTGAAGAGGTATGTTAAAAGATTCATTTTAATCTTTAAATTTCCATGTTTTATTGAGGATAAAAGTTAAAAGATTATTCCTAGCCGAAGTGAGACATACGAAGTGATGATATTGTGTTGATTGTTGTCGTAGTTGTACATTGAGTTGGAAACCCCTCAGCGTGGGCATTGTTAACTATTACTGTATGTCGTAATAATATATTGTGATGTTAAATGTGTTTAAAGGTCTAGTTTCTAACTGAAATTGTTGAGGCCAAGATGAGGACGTGTAAACATTTTTAAGCCACGTAAAGACATGTAAACTATTGAGGGTAACGAGCTTATCGAATTAGGATTGCGGGTTATGGTTGTCCTTAATCTTATGTGTATGTTATGAAATATGTCAGGCCAGGGAATATCATAATCCCTTTCTGTTAAAGCCGAATGACAAGCTAGAGAGTTTAAAGACTCTAATGTCCCTTGAACACAATCTATAAATTTTGTTGAAACTCTTTGGTCATTCGTAGTTCCTTTTTATTTATACAATTTTTTAATAAATACATTTAAGTTCTATTTTCTAGCATTACATGTTATATGTACTTAGTTATAGTTATGCATTACGAAGGAGGCCTATGTGGCCACATGTTTAGTATTCGTCATTTCTATGTTGTGTATTGAGTTGGTCAATATAAGCCATATCAGCTCCATTTATGAGTTTGTCTAGATTTATTGATTTTACCCGGTGTGCTACCAAATGGAGGAACTATTTATTTCCACCCGATGTAGCTTTACAGTGGGCCAAGTACCGTGTGGTACACTTAGGCTAGAGGCATTTTCTTGCATAGTTATCATTTTTATCTTACATGTTTACAGTTTTAGCCTTACATACGTTACATTTTATTCGTACTAACGTCCCTTCATCTTGGGACCCTTCCACGCAGGTGTGCTACAGTGCAGGCCGAGAGCTCAGTCATCGGGCGTAGTGGCGCCAGAATTTCAGCGAATGTGGTATACTTTACTCTCTTCAAGGAGCCATATCCTAGTTTGGACTATTTTAAATTTTGTGTACAACATGGGTAGTCGGGCTAAGTCAAAACACATTTGGTTGTTTACTCGTAGAAGTTGATGTGGACTAGTTTGTATAGTAGTGTGGGTTGTTTTGTCATATTGGATTTTCATTCTTTACTTATTTATTACAAAGCCTTGTTGCTTTTCAAGAAGTTGCATATTTATAATTGTCAAGGCATTATTGGCCCGGTATTTATCTTTGTTGGTTGTGTGGTGTGTTGGGCGGCCTTGGTACATTTATAGATGTTATACAACCGGCTTGTTGATGGAAAAACAGCAGATGAGTATGATTTGCTCCCTACCCTAGTGCAGGGCGTGATAGAATAGGTGTAGTGAAGTCGTGTCCTAGGGAGTCCACAAAGTCGTTTCTGTGGAAGTCTTGCTTATGGGTATGTTGTTCTACATACTTATAATCGGAGCTACGGAGACATTTGGGGTGTTTCACTTCTTCTATTAATAGTTCGTGCTATAGGTCGAGCTCATAAGTATTGTGATATCTAAATTGTGTTATTGTTTTGAGTATACTTACTGACAAGGAAGATGACTACAAGGTTGATTAGCACGAGTATTGGGGAGGAGTACTAGCTCCCTCGGTGGATCAAAGGCAGGTTAAGAGCTTAGAGAGAATCTCTGCAACTATGCAGTTCCTCGCCTCAGATTTCAAAGCATGTGGCAGAGCAGACCTCCATCTCTTCCCGCACAGTAGTACTTGAGGTGTAGTGACGAACCCTCCCACGCTTGTGGTACCTCAAATTTTCTAGAAGGACGGGGGTCTTGAGGAGCTGTTCAGGCGATGGCTCGCTATAACCGTAGGTGGAAGCAGCGATTGGAAGCAATGGAGGCCACCAAAGGCCCGGTTGTGAGGACAGAGCTGCGAGTTCTTGAGTTGATATAACCACCATCAGACTGACGAGAAATTCTCAGGACGTTATCGATCAGACTTATAGGGTGTTAAATGTTATGCGAGCTAAAACGATTGAGAATAAGTTGGCGGCCTTGAGACTACGTAATGTATTCATATTTTGGTATGAGGGGCATGGGCTCGATCAAGAGGAGCCAATGCCCACCAGCGGAAGTGGGAAGAGTTCTCCAAGGCCTTTATGCACCACTATCACCCAGGAGCTTGACATGCTCCAGTGAGTTTTGCACCTCGTGAGTATGAGTGTGCATAGTATTGTCTGATTTAATTCTCTTGCCGAGATATGCTCCTCACATGGATTTAGACGATGGAGGATAGAGTTCCTTTGGTTCGTGTTAGGGTTGGGGCTTCATATAGCTCGAGATTTCATGAGGTATCTACTCGGGAGAACATGGACATTTCATGAATTCCAAGCTTTCGCCCAAAGGGCAGTGGTTCATCAATTGCAGGATATTAGAACGGTAAGAGCAGCGAGCTGAGATTGTGGATCACTTCCCGAGTCGCGAGGTGACCTAAGAGGATTAGTCATCTAGGAAATTGGTCCAGAGTGGCAAGGTACCCCACCTCAGTTTTAGGACGGAGAAGGGACCAGGGCTGACTCTGTCTAGCTCTCGATGAAGGTGGGCGGGGGGCAGAGGCGACCACCATTGCCATCTTTTCCCTAGTGTGGGAAATCTCATTCGGGTTAGTGTGAGTCGAGGCAGGCAGTATGTTATCATTGTGGGTAGCCGGGGTACTTTATGAGATTGTTTATATAGGGTCGAGGAGGATCAAGAGCGTCAGCGGTTGCTTCATCATCCTCCGTTCCACCTCCATACACAATCCTCCAACTAGCAACAGGCAGTGGTAGAGGAATAGGAGAGAGGCTCCAAGTTCTAGGGCAGCAACATGATTTTATGCTTTGGGCGGTCGACAGAACCGAGAGGCCTCACCTGATATTGTTATAGGTACTTTGATTATTTATTCTCGTGAAGTATATGTCTTACTTGATCCTTCTTCTACACTCTATTATGTAACACCATTGGTTACTTGGTGACTTGAGCAGTCCGAGTTATTATCTATACCATTTCTTTGTTTCTACACCAATTGGTGGATACGTATTAACTAGACGAGTTTGCAGCGCATGGTATTGGTATGTGATAGATCAACCTTAGCTGATCTAGTTGATCTTGAATTGGTTGATTTTGATGTCATTTTGGGTATGGATTTGTTGGCGGCATGTTATGCTAATGTTGATTGCGAGCTAAGGTTGTCATATTCAATTTTCATTGAGCCAGTCCGGAATGGCAGGTATTCTGCTATGCCTAAAAAGTAAGTTTATTTAATACTCTAAGGCTCAGAAGTTGATATCCAAAGGTTGTATTTCTCACTTGGTTCAGGTAAGAAAGTTGGAATGTGAGCCTACGACTCTCCAGGTTAATTCCTATTGTAGATGAGTTCCCTTAGTTCTTTTTAGAGGATTTGCACGGATTTCATTCTTAAAGGGAGATAGATTTATCTATTGATCTACTTCCAAGTACTCAGCCTATATCGATCCCTCCTTCTGAGAATGGCTCCATTAGAGCTAAGGGAATTAAAGGAGCAGTTGAGATTTGCTCGAGGGACTCATTCGACCTAGTGTATGGCAGGGTACCAGTGCTCTTTGTGTGAAAAGACAGGTTGTTAAGGAGTATCGTCTATAGGCAGCTAAATAAAGGTTACAATTAAGAATAAGTACCCACTTCCCAAAATTGATGACCTATTTGATCGATTCACAGGTGCCGAGATGCTTCTCAAGGTGATTTGAGATCGGTACCATCAGCTACGGGTTAGGGAAATTTATATCCCAAGACTGCCTTCAGGACTAGATATTGCCATTATGAGTTCTTAGTGATGTCATTTGGGCTTACTAATGCCCCGACTTTTATGGACACGATGAATGGTGTTGGAGCCTTTCTTGATGTATTTGTGATCGTCTTCATTGATGATATTTTGGTTACTCGTGATCGAGGGCCGAGCATGCAGGTCATTTTGAGCAGTATTACAGACTCTCTGAGGGAGCACGGGTTATATGCTAAGTTTTCTAAATGTGAGTTTTGGCTAACATTTGTGACTCCTTGGCCATGTAATTAAAGTTGAAGGTATAAGTGGATAGTCTTAAGACAGGTAGTAAAGACGGCAGACCACATGAATCTATAAAGGTTCTAAGAAGCTACGGGGTTAGTAGGTTGTGTGGAGTGTGGAAGGTTTCTCTACTATCGTTGCACCATTGACAAAAGTTGACTCATAAAGCGGCTAAGTTTAAGTGGACAGAGGCATGTGAGAGGATTTTCAGGAATTGAAGGATAGGCTAACTTGACATGTCTGTGACTCTTCAGGAGGGTATGTAGGGTTATGTAGTCTATTATGTTATGCTTCGAGAGTTGGGCTAGGTTGTGTTATGATGCAACACGTCAAAGAGGTCATTGCTTTCCTAGACAATTGAAGGCTTACGAGAACAATTATCCTACCCATGATCTTGAGTTGTCCGCAGTGGTATTTGCATTGAAGATTGCTTCACTACTTATACGGGGTATATGTTGATATCTTCACAAATCATAAGAGCCTCAGTGTGTTTATTTCGGTACAAGGGCCCGAATTTACGCTAGAAGGTGGTTAAATTGCTGAAAGATTATGATGTTAGTGATCGTGGGCAAAATAGCATGCCAAAGTTATAAGCAGTTTGCCTTTTTATCTATTTATTTATATACATTCTCATGTGATTTTATGTAACATATGAATATACACTAACCAACATGATTAGTTCTTGTTTTTGTAGGTTTACAATTAATTTGAGGAACTTCTCATGAGTGGGAAAGTGGAGGCATGGAATGTCCCGAAGTAGAACGCGAACGTCGGCAAGGAGGGTGCCTTGGCAGCCCACACGCATTGGAAATGTGCCACGGCAGGCGAGCTGTGCGACCATGGCATTCCACGTCCCTAACGCGCTGCACAAGCAGCGTGACACAAACACTTATGCTGTGATTGACTTACGCTTAGTATTTCAGTTTCTAGAATGCCTACGCGTGCCTCAGTGTCACGAGGCTTATTGGCGCGATACACTCCATGCTATGGAGATATTTCATGCCGGGAATAATTTTAGACACCTCACATTTACTATACGTAGGTCCCTTAGCTCCTAAAAAAAACACACACAATCTTATTCCTAAAAAACCCTGCGAGAGGAGTCACGGTTTATTTTCGAAGAGCGAGGCGAGGGAGGTAGGAGAACTCACCTAGGGTTCATCAATTTCATATTCTCTTCTACCAATTCTGGTAAGTAGGTTACTTTAATTAAGTTTTCTTCTAATCAACACGAACATGAGTGGCTAGAACCCTCCTCTAAGGTTGAAGCCCTGAATATGATGAATTGCTTTTTGCGGTGTTTGTTTGGTTTTAAATTATTGATTGTTGTTTTGTCTTGCATTAATTATGGTTGTTTTTATGTCAGTCACCATGAAAAAAAGTGGGTTGACTTAGGTACATGTTTGATAAAAGCACATGTTCAGGCCAAAACTGAAGAATGTAGGGAGCATGATTGTATCGCGATATAATTTGTGTTAGGATAGAAGTATACCTAATACCTTTCTTGATTGATAAAACGGGAGGATTAGGAACCAACTTAGAATTATCATCACCACTCAAAAGTAGTTGTGAAGCTAAGTTGAGTAGAATGATTAGAAGTATGAGAGTCCCTAATCATATCGAGTCCCTAATCATATCCACGTAAACCACATCCACGTAGTGAATTGCCCACGAACTTGAAATAACATCCTCGCTCAACAATGTAGTAGTGAGGCTAGTTTTTCGTGTTTAGAGGTTCAATAGACCATGAACATGCAATTCTAATTATGTGAGACGACAATTGATAGATTCATACCAAAACCATTGCAAATCGTAGTATCGCATGATTATCCGGCTTTAACTCTAGTTGCTCCTTGAATTAATTTAGAGTATTTCGTTGACCACATTTAGACTTAATTAACTCCACAGAAAAATTATATAATCAACACTTGCGATATTTAATATCATACTTGAACTCAATAGTTAGCTGAATTGGTCTAGTCCTTGTGGGTTCGACATCCGGCTCTTAAAAAGGGCCACTATATTACTTGTACGACCTATACACTTGCGGGGCGATCATGTTTTTGGCGCCGTTGCCGGGGACTCGGTGAAGTTTAGTGAATTTTTATATTTTTGTGTGATTTTCAAACTTCCTTAAGTGTTGGAAAAAAAGTTTTTTTTCTTTATTAGTTTTAGATTTATTTTATTTTTTTAGTTTTTAATCTGATACCCTTCTTAACATGACATCATGGAATATAAATGGGTTAAATGGTGGATACTCTTACTTTGATGAGTCTTGTCTGAATTG
>JACEIK010009609.1:35978-49846 GCA_018107945.1 Datura stramonium | reverse complement strand
TTATCAGCTAAAAGAGGTCGCTCATATTTGGTACAAGCAATGGAAGGACAGCATGGTAGCGAGAGTGGGCCCTATCAGTTGGGATGAGTTCCACATGTCCTTTCTCGATAAGTTTTTCCCTCAGGAGATGATGGAGTTGAAAGCAGTTGAGTTTGTGAACCTCAAGCAGGGAAAGATGATAGTAAATGGAGTATTCGCTTGAGTTCACTCATTTTTCAAAGTACGCCCCAGAGTTGTGATTGATCAGAGGGCGCGGGTGAGCCAATTCGTTCATGGTATGGCTGGTTACTTAGACAAGGATTGCAGGACTTCCATGCTTCACCAGGATATGGACTTTCTTTGAATAGTGTTTAATGCCCAGTAGATGGAGGCGGCTTCATGCGAGGGAGAGGGAGGAAAACTGGGCTCGGATAGATAGCCGTGGGTTTTCGCATCAGAGGTCCGGCGGTGGCTACCATCCACAGTTTTAGTAGAGATCATTAGCCCCAGCAACATCATCAACTAGTGTTCAATCCCGACCCAAGAGTGATCAAAGGAGTAGGGCTTCAGGATCGAGGGATCAGAGTCTCACCCAGTTAGAGTATACCTCTCCATCCTGCGGGAAGTGCGGCAAGAGTCATACTGGGGAGTGCCTTCTTGGTTCAGATGTTTGCTATGGGTGTGGTAGATCTGGGCACATGCACTGAGCATGCCCATATGCTAGACAGGGTGATGATAGAGGTCGTGCACAGACCACTAGGACGGCAACATCTCCAGCCCATTCCGCTCTGTAGGGAGCATCGACTAGTGGAGGTGGCGGACAATGCCAAAACCGATTCTATGCCCTTGCCTTGTGCCAGGAGCAGGAGACGTTGCCCGATGTGGTCACTGGTATGTTGCATGTCTTTCATATTGATGTTTATGCCTTGCTAGATCCGGGAGCTACCTTGTCTTTTGTGACTCCTTACATTGCTAGTAGCCTTGGAGTTAGTCCCGAGACCTTGTCAGAACCGTTTTCAGTTTCGACCCCTGTTGGTAATTCGGTCATAGCTAGACGAGTATATAGAGAATGCCCGATCACTGTGTTGCATAAGGTTACCTCCGCAGACCTTGTAGAGTTAGCCATGACTGACTTTGATGTTATTGACAATGTTCAAACAACACCTCTTCCTGAAGTGAGAAGCGGACGTTGTCAATAAAGAATCCAAATAGAGGTTGGGGTCGATCCCACAGGGAATAGGGAGACTGAATTATAGCCAGTATCTGAACTTGTAAGGTAGTTACTTCAAAATAGGGGGATTCTAAAATAAATCAATAATAAAAATAAATATCAAAATTCAGATGTTAAATCAATATTAAAGGATAATTAGGGTTTGTGTTTCCCATGCGTTCATAACTACTTCGGGTATACACTCGTGATTATCACAAATACTTACTTATAGAACTGATAACTTAGGTGCATGCAAACAACCGATCAGTCCCTATTGAATGACTATACTCAATCACTCGACCAAGTCTCATGAGCGGTTTCAAAACTATCCGTTATCACTAAGTTCCAAATTTAACTATCCTGTGACCACAGCTCAAGTTAATACAATGATCATCAAGATCAAGGCTCCATTGTAATTCTCTTTTCCTAATCTCTACCTCTTCGACAAAACAAGTAAAGAATTCGGGCATTTCGTAACGTTGCGCACCGTTAAGAAATTCTTAAGCATGAAGAGAATACAATATAAGGGTTTGTATTGGTTTTAAAATCACTTTGTGTAACCCTAGATTGTTAATCTACCATGGTTCCCACAACCCTAGCTATGGAGGTTTAGCCTCTCATAGTTGCAAGGTTGTAAATTGCATTCAGGATTAAAGACATAAAACAATACTTACAACAATGATTGAGAAAAAACACTTCCTTCGATTACTCCACAAAATCTTGAAAAACAAGTAGTAAGAATAAGAAGAATTCAAGAACAGGTTGATCACAAGTTAAGACCAACTCAATCCTCTCTTTCTCAAGGTTTTTACTCTCTAAAATTATCAAAAATGACATCCCTATAAAAATAAAACCTAAAAAATATTTATACAGACACAAGAATCCTTTTCCTAAGCCAACAGGGTGAATTTCCATATCTGTCGCTGCTAGTGCCACGACTCGACCTACGATCCGTAGCTTCCTCTCGTACAATCTTAGCTGGCTAAATTCTGGCTAAGTGTTGGATTTGGGTATGACTCGTACCATCAACTCACGATTCGTACTGAGCTCCCGTACCTTGAATAAGAGATTTTAAATTTTTTCTGAAGTTCATCACGACCAGAATGGTACGACTTGTACCTTCGTCTCACGGGTCGTACTTGCTTCTCATAGCAGGAGTCAGACTCAAATGAAATTCTTCTGGATATCACCACGACTTCCTCATCACCACTTGTACAAGCCTGCTACTAGTCGTACTGGAACTCGTGGGTCACATCGGCTCAACCTGAACTTTCAAAAGCTTCTCACGGCCATCAGTACGACTCATAGGTCCTTCCTACGATCCGTACTGTGGTCTGCACTTTTTGCCCATTTTGCACTTTTTTAGCTATCTTTTGCAATTTTCAGTTCCAACACCTGTTTATCCTGTAACAAAAGGAAAAGTACCTCATATCCACATAAATACACCTAATTTCGTGCTATTTTCCAGTTTTGAGCATCGAATGTGCTGTAAACCCACAGCACATCAACACCCTCAACTTAAGACTTTTGCATGTCCTTAGGCAAATAAAAGAAAAACTAGAACACGACGCTCAACTAGAAAATAGCCTTAAGATACTACAGCCAATACTTAAACAAACCTGCACTTTCTATACAAACTTTATTGATCCTTTCTCATGGAACCATATTAGCTAATGTATTACAAGCAACCTCAAAACATCATAGACAGGGATCAAAACATGTCATCTAGCTATTAATAGCCAGTCAAGTCATCACCAATGTTTTTCACACAGACCAACAGTAAAAGCAAACATAATTCATGTACCCTCACACAAATGAAGTCCCCACTCAAATTTGATATGTCAGACATGATATGGGACTAAACAAGTAAGGCGCTCGCTCTCTCAAAAAAGTTACGAGTATTATGTGTTAGATACCATAGGTTTGCCCTTATTTTCTCTTCTTTGGTTCATCAGATGGTCGAGCCACGATCACTATAGGACTTGGTATGGCTTGTAATGTAGGCTTAGGGACGGACATGATAAAGATGGAAGATTTTATAAGTGACTATCCCTTCCTTGGCACTACATGCATTGGTTACACCATTCACCTATTTCACCCTTTTATTCTTTACTTCCCCTTTTTCCCTTTTTCTCCCTTTTATTCACCTTTGCATAGGTGTGGTGAGTTTTAACCTTTCAGCTATTTTTTTCAAAATTTCTTTGAGCTTTATTGTTCAACATTTACAACATATTTTTCATCCTTTTCTTTTCATCTCACCACACCTCATATTCCACCATTTCTTTCTTTTCTTTTCTTTTCCTTTCTTCCATTCCCACCTTTTATGCACCCCTACTCTAGCCACCCTCAACTTAAGCATTTTGCTTATGTTGAGGTTCACAGTATCCAAGGAAGAACCAGGGCCAAAACAGGTTCATTACAAAAAATGGGTACGATTAATTGGTAAATCAAAGAAACATGGTCCTATAAGGCTCAAACTTGGGATCAAGGGATTCATGCAACTTTTAGTAGGGCAATATAGGCTAAAATGAGCTAAACAAACAATGGTCTATGATCATATCCTAACCAGCCATCCTTAGCCTATGCATATACCAAGCAGGCAAGTTCTAGATCTACACCACTAAACCAAACTGACTAAAATACCTCACTCACACATGGTACATCAACTATTTTCACCTTACTAGTCTAGTTTATACATGGCTTAACAAAACTACTCGTGATGAAAAAATAAATGACATCCAAAGATCCACAACAATCATTCATGTTGTCACAAATACATAGCTACTGTATCAAAAAAAAATTAAACATAGTCAATTTTTTTACAAAAAATGAAACTAGTGCAATATTCTTGGCTGAGTACTCCTAAGCTACTTTCTAATTAAAAAAATCACAAACTAGAAATACAAATCTTACACATGCCGGTTCTACTAGATAGCATGTCTGAGGGAAAAGAAACACGGTAAGAAAAACCCTCAGACGAAACAAAAATCCCAAAAATCACAAGTATACCCCCTCCCCTTTTTTTGAAAAGTTAGCTTCATCCCCAAAGCATCATCTAGAATATCATAGGGAAGAGAACATACATGTGGCGCACTAGGCGCTCCTATCATCTCACGGAGGTTGTACCTCCCCTGCAATAGTGGCGCTAGCGGTTGCCGGCTTACTCAATTGTGTGACAATAGGGGGAGTGGTCCCCCCATCAGTAGTCGTGGCCGCTTGGATGGCCTTTGAAAATGTCTGGGCTGAATGTGGCTCGCCCAAAGGATCATGGCCACGAGCAAGCTCAGGTTGAGGTGCGGTGGAGCTACCTGCTCCTCTAGATCTCTCATGCAGCTCAGTCATATGTGTTTCATCAGTCTGCATGCTCGCTGCTCTTGCCCGTTTGCGCTCCTTCCTCGCCTTCTTTTTTCTTTTTCTCAAACTCTCCTCATTAGCATCTTCAGCAGCTCTCTTCTTTCCTTTATCACCAGCTGCAGTCGGCTCCCAGTATGCTGCCAAATCAATAACCTCATTAAGCTCAGCATTTAGGTCTAGAAGAGTGGAGGCTGCTAAAATTATTGGTTGTCGTGATGACAACTCAACTACTTGGCTCTGAAAAGCCCCCAACTTCGCATGGAGACTGCTGGTATTGGTTTGTTCCTCCATTCTCTCATTGAAATAGCTCTCAAAACTATCTAGGCGGGCATGTAGAGCCTGAGCTGCTGCTTCTATCTCTGACTTGACCCATGGTTTTATATTATCCATCATGGCCTGAATCTTACGCTCTTCCATGGTCAATCTCTTATCTAGCTTTTGGAGGAGGTCCTGTGGTATCGAGATGTACCCTGTTGGTGTCTAAGCCTGCATGCTAGGCAGTGGTGTAGCTGAGGTGCTAGGAGCTGACTCTAAATGACCGGTGTTTGTAGCCGGTGTCTCGCTTTGCTCCTGTGTCATGGGGACATTCACCTGTACATCCCCTGCTGGCTGAGCTGCTAGGATAGCTGTAGGAATCTTGGATCTTCTTATCGGGTTCATCTCATCCCGAATAAGGCCTATGTCTGCAATCCTTTGTCCTCCAATCAATCGTGCATCACCCCATGGAACTTCTGCCTCCATGCATAATTTGAATACCAGACTCAAGAATGGGATAGTAATGCTTACTCCTACTTCCCCGTCTCATATCTCATCGGCTATGATCCTTAGAATATTAATGGGGTGATGAGACATGAGGCATGCAACCAAAGCCGCTCTGTCCGCACTCAGTTTGTTGTCGTTGACCGTAGGTGCTAACCGATGGAGCACTAGTGTCCAGCAGGCTTTTGCAATGAAGTTCAGTGAATTCTTTGTTACCTTCTTTCCTCTTGTAACCCATTCGGCCTCATCCTTTTTCTCAGCAATAACTTCAGCTAGCCATTGTAGCTGCCTCTATCGCTCCTGCACACTCAAGGATATGATTTGCTTCATTGCCTCCACCCTATAATCATACTCTAGCATCATTCTCATAGGCAATAAACATGGTCCATACAACAATCGAGCAATGGTACGCTCAGATATATCAACTTCTCGACCTCAGACCATAACACTCTCCAGATAAGGCTGGTCTTTTATTTTCTTCCCTTCTTTTTCATTTACCTCCATTTTGGCCAAGTAGTTGGCATAGAACTCCCGAACTATGTTTTCTGTGTACTGTACCGGAGTCTTGGCCATCCACTCAAAATGATAAAAGCTAAAAATTTGCTTCATCTCCTCAACTTCATTCAATGCAGTTGTAAGGATCCGCGGTTCTTCTTGAATACTCCTCCATGGCTTATTTTTGGCGGTGTGAGAGATGCCTTGTTCATAGATTTCTTTGGCTCCCAACACTCTCCACTGGATTGTGCGGTTTTACTTGGGTGGGGTTTGCTCTTGTGCAACAGCAGGAGCCTCTTCCTATGACTCATCTCTGCCGCTATCCTCTTCACTATGGGTCTCTCCTGACCCTTCCTCAGCATTGGAGTCGCTCCCTAACTTTTGACGTTCCTCTCTAACTCCCTCTTCAGACTGGGGAGATTGAGCGGATGTGGCAGTGGTTGCTTCAACTTGGGCCTTTTCTCTCGCCCTAGTGGTTTTGGTTCCATCGGTGTGCGAGGTGTCTATTTGATATTCCTCAACCGAACCACTAGGTGGGTCTCCAGCCTTGTCGGAATCCGAGTCAGTCGATTCATCAATCAATCTCCTTTAGGCTGCTGATTTATCTGCCCTGCATTTGTATGTCATTGTAACTATAGAGAAAGAAGTTAGCAATCCGTTTTTAAAAAGAATAGTTAGAAAGAAGATGTTCTGAATTTCATCACGGGTTACCACTACGATTCGTACCATGAAGGTATGCCTCGTGGAAAGTCCCATATTTGCATTAGTTTGCAACGACTCGCAGGTACGATCCGTACTACGAGTCATCTGATGAAGCCCAGCTTTTATGTTGTTTTGAATTTTTCCACGACTCATTGTACGACCCATAGGTCGATTCCACGAGTTGTGGGAAGGACATTTTTACACCACTATGTTCAGATTGGTGGCACGAGTGCTCAGTACGACTTGTAGTAGCATTCTACAGTTCGTACTGTGTCTCATACTTTCAAATTTTCTTTTCTCAGTCTTTTGCAAGGACTAATATTTTTTCAATTTTTAGGGTACTCAGACTCCCCCCCTAGGTATAGGCACATTTCGAACTTATTTAAACAATGCTCAACCCTCCCCTTAGTCTTTTAGCAACAATCCGTAGCCTAGAACCACTAAGAAATTTTTTTTTGAAGTTTCAACTCAACTCAATAATCAACATTCATTCAAGTTTTCATGAGTATCACAGTTTCAACCTGATAAAATCGTATTTCCTTTTAAACCCATTTTTGACTTCACAAAAGATTGAGTTTTGGACCCTTCCACTTTTATTCATGAGTGATTTTAAAAAATTCAAAACGTAATACTTACTTGTTTTCTGTTTCATGGACCGAAAATTAACTTCTAAGGATTTGCAATCTTAGTGGGAGCAAGGATTTTGCTCGATTCTTTGGTGATGAGAAGCTATGGGTGTGAGGGAGGTTACTTAGTTTGTGGGTTTGTGTTGTTTGCATGGGAGAGGGGTGTAGTTTGAAGTTTAAATAGGTAGAGACATATTAATAAAATCTGGGTTGAATCAGGTATTTTGACCTGTCACGACTCGTGCCACGATTCGTAGGTAAATCCCACGACTGGTCCCCTGGACTCGTGGACAACTATTTTAAAGGAAACTTACCTGACGACCTACGAATGCATCATACTACCCGTACCACTGAGGTACAATCCATAGGATTACTCGTAGGTCAGGGCTTGGGATATTTTCATTTTGAACCTTACCATGACTACTACTACGGCTCGTAGGATCTTATTACAAGTCGTACTGAGAGCCATAGCGGCTAATGTTCCATCCTCCTATTTTCAATTCTCCTTGAACACTGAGCACACATTAGTTCATTAACTTGGGTTACCTCCCAAGAAGAACTTGATTTAACATCACGACACGACGTGGGTAGGCTAGTTACATAGAGTTCACCAGTTCACCACTTGGGTTGCCTCCCAAGAAGCGCCTAATTTAACGTCGCGACACGACGTAAATCTCCTGACTACTCAGAAGTCGTCAAGTGATTCATACTCATCCTATAGTGCTGAGATCACACTAAATTCCTTCGGTTGCTTCATTGTCTTGCAGATGTTGAATGTGACCTCTTCTTGATTTAGCATGATCTTCAAGAGGCCAGCTTCTACATCTACTAGAACTCTCCCGGTCACAAGGAATGGTCTCCCCACAATGATGGGGACCTCATAATCAACCTCACAATCCAAAATCATGAAGTCTGCTGGGAATATAAATTTATCTACCTTGACAAGAACATCGATCAGGATCCCCACCGGCTTCTTAACTATGTTGTCGGCCATCAGTAGCCGCATGTTGGTCGATGTAGGAGTTCCCAATCCTAACTTCATGAATACAGCCAAGGGCATCAAATTAATGCTAGCTCCCAGATCACAGAGTGACCTTGCGAACTCAACATTTTCAATCATGCATGGTATAGTGAAGGCACCTGGGTCCTCTTTTTTCTGTGCTAAGACCCTTGTAGCTATGGCACTGCAGTGATGCACATTGTCAATAGGCTCATAGCTCACAGATCTTTTCTTTGTCACCAGGTCCTTCATAAACTTTGCATATCTTGGCATCTTGTCTAAAGCTTCGACCAATGGTATGTTCACAGACAGCTTCTTAAGCATTGAAAGGAATTTCTGGAACTTACCATTCTCCGCCTTCTTCTTCATCCTTTTGGAGAATGGTGGTGGTGGTCGTGGAATAACTTTTTCACTTATGTTGCCCCTTGATCCTTGGTAGGTTCCTTCTCACCTATTGGGGCCTCTTGCAACTCACCAGTCTCTTTCTCAGCACTTGTGTCATCATCCTCCACTATGCTCTCTTTCTTCCATTTAACTTCAACTGGAAACAGGGGGTCAACTGTGGTTTTACCACTCCTATTCATTACCGCCATACAATGTGTGTCGTTCTTCGAATTTTGGATAGTGTTTCTAGGCAGTGTACCCTTTTGTCTAGGGTTCATTGATGATGACAGTTGCTCAAGTTGGTGTTCAATTTTTTTGATGGCAGTAGCATGTGATTCCACCTTTTGACCCATACTTGACAAATCTCCTCGGATCTCCTTCAACTGATCATTGGTGGACCTCACCTTTTTCAACATCTCAGCCATCATGCTTTCCAACTTTCATTGAGCAGCCTCCCCTTCTCGTGCATTGGGAGGCACATAGAATCCAGCCTAGTCATTGCGATAGCCATCATTGTGCCTCCAATCACCTTCGCGCTCACGACCTCAGCTCCTATCTCTGAACCCTTTTCTGTTGTAGTTGTCTCTATATTGGTTTCGACCTTGATTTCTAGAACCTTGGCGCCAATTGTCTTGTCCAGAAGCTTGAGCGTTGGTTCGAAAACCCACCACCTGCCTATCCAAAAAGTTTGTCTCCTCCTCAAAATCAGAGTGATCAGCTCCTTGCTCCCTGCCTTGAGTACCCACTGCATTAACCTACTTGGCTCCAGCTCCCATAATATGCTTTGTCAGCAAGTCCAATGATGTGCGCATGTGAGCCAACTACTGGTCGCACTCTTCTTCTTTTCTTCGTTGGTCTGCAGTCATACCAACAGCATATGTGCCTACCTCTGCATCAGCCTCCCTCGTATGCTAGGCCCTGTTTGTCTTAGTCACCCTGTCAAGAATGGTAGCAGCTTGCTCCCAGGTGTGACTCATCAATGCTCCTCTAGCTACTGTGTCTGCTATAGCCTTGGTGCTATTGTTCAGAGACCTGTAAAAAATTCCAACAAACTATCATTTGGAATTTTGTGGTTGGGGCACTTAGTCAACTTCTTTTTGAATCTCAAGCAAGTTTCATGAAGCGCCTCATTCTTCATCTATCAAAAATTATAGATCTCATCTTTTAGCTGTAACATCCTGGACGGGAGAAAGAATCTCTCCAAAAAGGCCTATTTAAGCTCCCTCCAGTTGGTTATGGAGTCGTTGGGCAACTCCAATAACCAAAAAGTAACTTCCCAGATAGAGAAAAAGGGAAGAGTCTGAGCCATATTGCATCCTGGCTTATTCCAGGCAACCTGTACGCCTTGCATATGCCTACAAAGTTCATTAGGTGCAGGTTGGCGTCATGATCTGCGTGACCACTAAACACCCCTTTCATATTTAGTAACTGAATCATGGTGCTTGTAATGTCGAATTTGGCCCCAGCGGGCAGTGGTGGTGGCACAATTGCTCTAGTTGACCCAACTTCATCAATATCTGGGTCATCATCATCGTCAAAGTACTGAGGGGAGAATCTATGAGCTCTGTTTCCCCTCCCTTTTCGACCAACATTTACCACTTCCTCTCTCTCATATTCCTTATGCTGTAGTGCAACTTTCCTAGCTAGCTCGTCTTTATTAGCTTCTTCAGCTATGCAAGACTCTCTTTGGTCATGGTTTTCCATGTTACGCAGTGCTCTTTCGATTTCTGGATTTAATGGAACAAGAGGATCTCCTCTACTCCGAGTGCTTGGCATTCACCGGAGAACAGGCTGTGGGTATCAAAGACACAAAAATAAATGTAATTAAAGAAATAACTACGGAAAAGTTAATTACAAGCTAATAATCTAGTTCCAGCCGTATTCCTCAGCAACGACGCCACTTTTTGATAACACTCAAACCACACCTCTTACTGAATTGAGAAGCGGACGTTTTCAATAAAGAACCCAACTCGAGGTTGGGGTCAACCCCACAGGGAATAGGGAGAATGGATTATAGCTGGTAACTGAACTGGTAGTTACTTCAAAATAGAGGGATTCTAAAAGAAATCAATAATAAAAAAATATCAAAATTCTGATGTTAACTCAATATCAAAGGATAACTAGGGTTTGTGTTCCCCATTGGTTCATAACTACTTCGGGTATACACTCATGATTATTACCAATACTTACTTATAGAACTGATAACTTAGGTTTATTCAAACGACTGACCAGTCCCTGTTGAATGACTATACTCAATCACTCAATCAAGTCTCATGAGCGGTTTGAAAACTATCTGTTATCACTAAGTTCCAGATTTAAATATCATGCGACCACAACTCAAGTTAATACAATGATCATCAAGATCAAGGCTCCGTCGTAATTCTCTTTTCCTAATCTCTACCTCTTCGACCAAAGAAAATAAAGAATTCGGGCATGTCCTAACATTGCGCATTGTTAAGAAACATTTACGAATGAAGAGAATACAATATACGTGTTTGTATTGGTTTTAAAATCACTTTGTGTAACCCTAGCTTGTTAATCCACCATGGTTCCCACAACCCTAGCTATGGAGGTTTAGCCTCTCATAGTTGCAAGGTTTTGAATTGCATTCATGATTAAAGACATAAAACAATACTTACAACAATGATTGAGAAAAAAATACTTCCTTTGGTTACTCCACATAATCTTGAAAAACAAGTAGTAAGAATAAGAAGAATTCAAGAACAGGTTGATCCCAACTTAAGATCAACTCAATCCTCTCTTTCTCAAAGTTTCTACTCTCTAAAATTATCAAAACTGACATCCCTATAAAAATAAAACCTAAAACATATTTATGCAAACACAAGAATCCTTTTCCTAAGCCCACAGGGTGAATTTCCATATCTGTCGCCGACAGTTCCACGACTCGACCTACGATCCGTAGCATGCTCCTACGATCCATAGCTTCCTCTCGTACAATCTCAGCTTGATAAATTTTTGGCTAAGTGTTGGATCTGGGCACGACTCATACTGAGCTCCCATACCTTGAATCAAAGATTTTTAATTTTTTCTGAAGTTCATCACGACAAGAATGGTACGACTCGTACCTTCGTCTCACGGGTCGTACTTGTTTCTCATAGTAGGATTCAGACTCAAATGCAAGTCTTTTGTATTTCACCACGACTTCCTCCTCACGATTCGTACAAGCCTGCTACTAATCATACTGGGACTCGTGGGTCACATTTTCTCAACCTTAACTTTCAGCAGCTTCTCACGGCCATTAGTACGACTTGTAGGTCCTTCCTACGATCCGTACTATGGTCTTCACTTTTTGCCCATTTTGCACTTTTTAAGCTATCTTTTGCAATTTTCAGTTCCAACACCTGTTTATCCTGTAACAAAAGGAAAAGTACCTCATATCCACATAAATACACCTAATTCCATGTTATTTTCTTAGTTTTGAGCGTCAAATGTGTTGTAAACCCACAGCACATGTCAGAACCATTGTCAGTTTCGACCCCTGTTGGTAATTTAGTCATAGCTGGACGAGTATATAGAGAATGCCCAGTCACTGTGCTGCATAAGGTTACCTCTACAGACCTTGTAGAGTTAGCCATGAATGACTTTGACGTTATTCTTGGCATGGATTGGTTGTTTGCATGTTATGCTTCGATTAATTGTAGGACTCATATGATGGAATTCCATTTTTTGGTTGTGTCAGTTTTGGAGTAGAAGGGTTGTTCGGCGGTGCCAGCAGGTCGATTTATTTCCTATCTTAAGGCCAGAAAGATGATTTCTAAGGGATGCATGTATCATCAAGTTAGGGTTAAGGATGTTGAGTCTGAGACCCCGACTATTCAATCAGTTCTTGTGGTGAGTGAGTATCCGGATGTTTTTCCTAATGAATTGCCAGGTGTTCCTCCTGAGAGGGAAATCGACTTTGGCATTGATCTCTTACCCGATATGAAGCCTATCTCTAGTTCTCCCTACAAGATGGCTCCAACCGAGCTAAAGGAATTGAAGGATCATTTAAAGGATCTATTGGATAATGGCTTCATTAGACCGAGCCAGTCTCCATTGGGTGCACCATTTCTATTTGTTCGAAAAAAGGATAGTTCCCTTCGCATGTGTATTTACTATCGGCAGTTAAACAAGGTTACCATCAAGAACAGGTACCCCGTTCCCAGGATTGATGATTTATTTGACCAGCTCCAGGGTGCCAGGTGTTTCTCGAAGATAGATCTCAGGTCCGGATATCACCAGCTCAGAGTTCGGGAGTGTGATATCCCAAAGACAGCCTTCAAAACCCGGTATGGACACTATGAGTTTATAGTTACGTCTTTCGGACTAACCAATGCTCCTGCAGCTTTTATAGACTTGATGAACAGGGTGTTAAAGGCATATTTGGACATGTTCGTGATTGTGTTCATCGATGACATCTTGATATACTCACGGATCTAGGAGGAGCATGCCGCTCACCTGAGAGTAGTGCTTCATACCCTCAAGGATCATCAATTGTATGCAAAGTTTAGCAAGTGTGAATTTTGTCTAAACTCGATGGCATTTCTGGGTCATGTGGTATCAAGCGAAGGCATAAGGGTAGATTTCCAGAAAATCAAGGCGGTGAAGAATTGGCCCAGACCGGTGAATCCTTCAAAAATTAAGAGTTTTTTGGGCTTAGCAGGCTACTACCAAAGGTTCATTGAGGGATTTTCATCAATTGCAGCCCCATTGACCAGGTTGACATAGAAAAAGGTGAAGTTCCAATGGTCGGATGCTTGTGAGAAAAGCTTCCAAGAGTTGAAGACCCGACTCACTTCAGCACCAGTGTTGACTTTACGCGAGGATAATGACAACTTTGTTGTATATTGTGATTCTTCGAGAGTCGGACTGGGATGTGTGTTGATGCACCGTAGGAAGGTAATAGTATATGCCTCAAGACAGCTGAAAGTTCATGAAAATAATTACCTGACCCATGATCTTGAGTTGGCCGCGATGGTGTTTGCATTGAAGATATGGAGGCATTACTTGTATGGGGTCCACGTGGATGTATTTACGGATCACAAGAGCTTGCAATAAGTTTTCACACAGAAAGATCTAAATCTTTGTCAAAGGAGGTGATTGGAGTTACTAAAGGACTATGACATGAGTTTCCTCTACCACTCGGGCAACGCTAATGTGGTTGCGGATGAACTTAGTAGGCTATCTATGGAGAGTGTGTCCAACGTGGATGAGGGAAAGAAGGAGTTGATGAAGGATGTCCGCCGACTTGCAAGACTGGGAGTTAGATTGATCGACTCGACTGATGGCGGCGTTATTGTGCAGAATGGGTCAGAATCGTCCTTAGTGGTCGATGTCAAATCTAAGCAAGATGAGGATC
>JACEIK010009608.1:0-33880 GCA_018107945.1 Datura stramonium | reverse complement strand
AGAAATCTGAGATAGAGCTAGCCAGGCACCAGATGTGCTTAGGCTCACCAGTTAGCAGTCCAGGTCCTACTAGGGCACCAGGTGTCAGTCATACCCCCCAGGGCGGGGCGTGACAGTTACTCCTAACCGAACTACATCACATCCTTCTTCATCAACTACTCCATAGTTTAGTCTATTGGGTCTTCGGCTCCAAGACACTATCTCTGAGCTCGACGCTCCTACCATGGATTACTTAGCTATATGTGGCCAGGTAACTCTACAACGTAGCGTGAGGGCATGTATAAAAAACCTATCATTAATCTTGAGGTATTCAGGTAAAATTTATCCTTTTGGAAAACATCTTTTGTTTATGTTTATCACCTAATTACTTTAATTTAACCTTTAAATGTTTTAAGTTTTGTATTGTAGTTAAATTCGAACATAGTTGTGACGATCATTTCTCATAACTTAAAAGATCTTTGTAAGGTGCGTACTCCACTTGGGAAAGTTTCCAGAAGACTCTAGAGATATATCATTTTGGAGTTTAGAGTATATTAATATTTATTATTTTAGTGCATACACTATACTTGTGTTGATTTCCTTCATAATAAACTCATTTACATTTCATTGCAGAAAAAATGTTTTTGGCTCCTCAAATATGAGTATAAGATTTGTGTCCACTTGGACAAGAAAGTCTGGCACATACTCTATGACTTGTTCCTAAGGGCTCGTAACAAAAACAAGAGGCCTAGGTGGGTTCAACCTCATCACTATGATAAGCTACTAAGACATTGGCGACTAATGCGAGGTTTAAGCATATGAGAGAGATCGGAAAGAAGGTTAGAGCATATGAGAAGGGCAGCTCTGTACACACTAGTAGGGCTCAAAGTGAGGGTACTATAAGGAGGAAACTGGTATTTTTCCTTAATTTATATTCTAAAATATTAGTAATTAACTATACTTGATTAATTACTCAATTTATTTTATTTGCGGGAAAAGAAACCGGAGAGGACATTAACACAAGATGAGACATTCAAGGCCACTCACATGAAGAGGAAGAAAAAATTTGAAAATCCAGACATTTGAATTGAGCCACGAGATGAGCAGACCTACGTAAGCCTATAATTTAAAGTAATAATTACTGTCTTTTTAAAATTTATATTCTAATTTTATTTCTTAAATCCTGACTCAATATCAATATTCAATATAGAAGTTCCATCATACTCAGCCAACTAATAGTCGGGACATGTTACTTACCTGTGACCAAATGGAGTAAATATGGTTAGACTCTCTTCTTGGCTCGAGTAGGTATGAGAGTTCTTACGACATGCCAAATTGAGCATATCATCACATTCAGTCGTGGATGGAAGACCCAGGTACTTCCAAAGATGATGAGTCAATGCGTAGGGGGACAATGATGGTCAATAGAAGATCACTAAGCTAACTAGCTAGCTAGAAGCCTATACTACCAAGGATAGGATGAGGGATGTGCAGTATGTGGGGCATAAGGCCTAATTAGACGCAGTACTTTATCTGGAAGGGTTTGCAATTCTCTCGTATCCCGATAATGAAATCCCCCGTCTTCGAACTCTTCAGTCTCGACCTATGATACAATGTGAAGTATTTGGTCAATAATAACATCTCGTATATGAGCCTAGTGTGATAAGGATGATGATAATGAGCATCACGTGGCAAACACATCGCCAAATGATTTATCTTTTATCATATAGACTAACTTATGTCTCTTTTGATGGATTTGTAAAAATAATATAAGAGTTTTGTGCATGTAAAGCTTGAGGTAGTTTGAAGTTGAATTTTATAACTTATGAAATATGTAACTTTTTCATTCAACTTTGATGTAGTTGGGTTGAATTTGATGTAATGTGGGTTGGAGGATTTAATATATGTGTTTGATGTAGTTTGGTGGATTGTCGGTAGATTTAAGCTCGATATAGCTGATTATATTGAATTGAGTTTAATTGGCCGGTGGACAATTGCAAACACAATATTCTGTTGTCGGCTTTTCTGAAGAAAGTCGAGCTCATCAGGTTGGTATTTTATATTTTTAGTTTTTAGAAATTACAAAAAATCATCCTCATGAGGTTGATTTTCTAGAAAAAACAAATTAAATTTGCAACCACAGTAGGTCTTTGCTCAACAAAAAATAAATAAAAATTAGTCTAGGACACCGACCTCATGAGGTCGGTATTGTAAAAATAAATTATTACTCAACTAAGAATAGAAACCTCATGAAGTTGGCATGAATAAATAACATAATAAAAATAAAATAAAATACAAACCTTATGAGTTTGATATAATTAATGTATCGTAGAAAAATTAAATTTCAGGGAAAAATGATACTGACCTCGTGAGGTCAGTATTCTGCGGCCTCCTGAAGTCACTTTTGAAAACCGGCAAATTATTTCGCGACATACTTTTAAAATCGCTTTTTAACAAAAATCGATCTCGTTAGATCGTTTTTTTATTCTCATTTATGGAGTTCTTTCAGTAGTGGTATTTGATCTGGCTTCTGAAGGGGGTTCCTATAGCTACTCGACTTTAAAGGTTGCAGTTTCCATTGAGAAACTATTACCAAATCCTGCCTACATTAGGAGTTTTACATTTTGGATATGTCCAGCTATTCATTTCCATCTCCAATCACACGTATGAAACTTCAAGCATAGTACGTATTTACGATTTCGACACCTTCCCTGCATGTCCGATATATTATTAGCACCACTTAGAGTATGAAGGTGAGCTTAAAATTCACGAAAAATAGAGCGTAACAAAGTGATCAGTACTGTACCTGCATGCAATTAGTCTGCTTTGCTCTTCTGTGTTCATTGTCATGCTTTATGTGAAAGCTGCCAAATTGCATGTCATTAGCACTTTCACTTTAAAGTTTGAATCCAATTATTTTTTCTAGCGACATAGAAAATATATTAAAGTAGTTCAAGCTAATTTTTATTCCTAAGAATAGTTAAAGAATTAAAGCATTTACATTGTTATAGCGCTCAATGATCGGAAATCAGAGGCGGCAAAAATCAAAAGAAACAAAAATAAAAGAGAAGAGAAAGTGGAGGATACGCATTTAATTATGCTTGCCAGCTATCTTGTATGATTATATCATCGGATCAAAATGAAAGTCACACCTACCCACCATGTCTCTAAAGTTTCAACTGGTGGGCTCCTCTCAAAATGCTTATCATCTTTAAAAATCAACATTTTGTAGAAAAAAGAAGAAGAAGGAACTATTGTTATTCAAAACCCTTTTGCACCACGATGGATATATTCCTAGTTGGTTCCAACCAACACATAACTGGTGTCCAAAATAAGAAGCTAGGGACTGCTATACAGATCCTATAACATCTCTTTTGGAAAAGATAAAACAGTCAAAGAGTTTTCTAATTTTATTTCAACATATCTGAAACTACACACAAAATTCAAAACAAGATTTCTTTCTCGTGTGAATCAGTTATATTTAAGTTATTAGCAGTAATGATTTTTTTACAATATTAATGTAGTTTAAAATATTATATCAATTAATTACCACTTTATTATGTTATTAAGTAATACCTATTTCAAAATTTATTAGTCATTACTTTTGAAGTAAATCACTGTATAATTATTTTTTACACATTTATCGCATAAAACTTAAGATTTTTCTATTTAGCTTTAGGGTTCAACTTGTAAATGTTAAAATGCAAAATAATTTTATATTATTAGGGTCTTTGATTGGTAGGATAAGGAACAATAACTTTGAAATAATTTTTGCCATAAATTATAGAGGTTGATTTATTTTATATTTGATATAATTTTTATTTCAAGAATTAATATTAGTATTTACACTATGTGTTATAATTAGCGTACTATGTACAGAATGTAATCTCGAGATAAACCAACAAAATCACATATTTATCTTCCTTCAAAGCTTTTCTCCCAAAGTTATTAAAGAAAATTTAGGATAAGAATAAGATTAAAAGTTTCCAATTTATCAAGTTTAAACCAAAATACGTATATGTTTACTACTTCCCATATACTTTATTATTGTTTAATTAACAAAATTATCAATAAAAGTATATATTTATTAAATAGTCTGCTTTTATTTGGTCTCCATATTAAAATTTCATTATTATAATTAACTGTAACTGTGCGCACTTTAGTGCATTATAATAAAGATAATAATTCTTAAAATATAAAAGATGTGTGTATATATATATATAAAAGATTACTTAATTAATTTTTAAGTTCATTTTGTTTAAATTCTCAAAAAGTAAAAGGATGATTCTTTTCTATTAACTAATGATGAACTTTACTAACTTTCAAAAGAAAACTGTAAAATTTGATAACATCATATAACAAATTAAAATAAATATTAGGAAAGCAAAAGAAATCTACTTCACGAATGGGCCTCCTCTACATATTTTCTTCTTTTCGTATATATATTTTTTATTATAGAAAAGTATAAAATAACTGAGGACAATAAAAATAGAAGAAAATACATAAATATGCGAAAAGCTTAACTTCAATTTCGCGAGAATTTCTTATAAATAATTTCTCATGTCAATTATATCATTGTTATTTCTTGTAGCATGCAATGCCCTTTAGTAATGCATTACATTTTTTATTCTAAAGCTCTTTCTTAATCCTCCATTCAATAATTCTCTTACACTTCTAATCAACCCAAACATAGTACACAAAAATCAGGAACCAAATGCTTTAACCATTACATGATCAAAAACATTCATGTTTTGATCCAACTCTAAAAAATTATGTATTAGAGAGAAATAGTCGTTTACATATAAACGGGACAACACATAAGGCGAGGCAGTAGAAAATTAATAACTAGCAAAATTTTGGGGATCCAACCTTTTGAATAAGCAAATTTTCTTCTCATTCCGAGAGGATGACTAATGCGATGCGGTAATGTTGTGTAGTAATTATACTTCCACTAAAAAGAATTGTTTGACAAATTTATCTTTAAAAAGCTGTAAATATTACATCGAGTTAAAAAATTTGAGTAGTAAAAAAATATTACATCAATTACAAATTTAGTGGTAACATAATATTTCTTTTACTTATGAATTTCACGAAAATATCAAATTATGTTTAACAAATTTTTATAGATGAACATTGAGGACTTAATTGAAATATTAATCTTTTTATGCTTGCATTAGATTGGATTTTTTTATGAATATATTTAATTGTTAATTAGAAAATATAAGGTAAAAAGGCCAATATTTTGACAAAAAGATAAATATTCTGCTTAGGCAATGAGAGATATCATCTCATACAGTACACCTAACTTTACTTTATATAAATTAGCAAATATTTATCAATAAAAATATATATTTGTTAAATAGTTTTTCATTATTTGGTCTCCATATTATTATCTCATCATTATAATTTCGAAATAACATATTCCAGCTTGTATTAACTCTATATAATCTTTCAAAATAAATAAGATTAGTATCCTAAAATATCTTCTTTACGGGACCATATTAAAACACAATCATACTTTATTATAATAGTCATTCGTTATAATAGCATTTCATTATACTTGAATTGATTTTCTGAGAACCTATTTTTCAAGTTATATTTTAGTTTTCTATAATAATATTCTACTTTATGTCGCGGTATCATTTAGTATAGCAATATACTCTTTGTAAAATTATCAATCTATAACGGTCATACTCAAATATTATGAAATATATTTTGTAAAATATTATGTATAAAAATTAATAAAATTAAAATATTTATAGTAATCTTCATTGCTTTCATATACATGATAAATTCAAAATATGAATATTTAAGAAGAAAAAAATTACATTAAAAATACTGTCACCAAATTATGGTTGTAACTTCACCGAAAAAAGTGATATTGTCTTTTAATTTTTGTTTTACATTCATACTCTTTCTATTTTTTGGTTAAATTGTTAAACAAATACGAATTCTTCTTGGTACACAAAATCATTAAACTAGATATTTGCATACTTTTGTTTATAACATCTAAATGAGAACTAGACGACAAATGCTAGTATACCTATATAACAACACCTCTTATCTGACCATAAAATTTTAGGACAAACACGCCACTATAGAAAGTTTGGTTGTAGAAAAGAATTATGTAAAAAAACTTTACCTTCTTGTTTTTAAGTAAATTAAATCCTACTCTTTAACCTTTGGATGGATGACTTGCCTTTACACCAAATAATTTTTTTAAGAAACATTTTGGTGGACATATGGACCTTTATAATTAAGCAAAGGAAAATAACAAGAGAAATCCGACCCAAAAGAAAAAGATAAAAAAAACTATGCTACACTATCTTCACGTCAACGAACAAAAATTTCTATTTTCGCACTTCTCTATACGATATTCAACATCTAGGAGCTTCGATTTCTATTATTGAGATATTTGAACTTCCTTCCATACGGAATCCATTGATTCTACCAATGAACGGACCTTGGCCTACTAAAATATAGCCATTTTTATGTCGGCTTCATCACTATACTCGGCTATCGTTTCCATATCCAAACCCTTAAGGGCTCACTCAATCAATATGTATTTTTTTTGATTTCTTCTTTGGTTTAGCATTTTTTTATTTTGTATTCTCTTTTGTTTCAATGATAGGGCTTGATGAGCTTGCACCTTTTGAATGATAGACACCTTCTTGACTTTTCGGTTACTAAGGATTTGGAGGATTTCAATACTTTCTTTTGATTTTTGTATTTTTGTAGTAGTTTCTTGATTTATGTATTAGTTGATGTATCCTATTGATATTTATAGTATGAAGAATTACAAATTCTATTTCTTTTGTTGTGCTTATTTTTTTCTTTCGTGTATATCTATCCTTCCCCTGCATATTTAGTATTGTTGAATCTTTCGTTTTGATTATGATAGCTGGTATTTATGTTTTGTTCATGTTGATCAAATTGCATCCTATTAGGAGTAGTTTACGTAAGGCGGGAAATTGATATATCTCTTTATGTATGAGTGCTACATTGAGAGGTAATCATGTGCAGAGTTACCTTCTCTAAAAATATGTTGAAGTTTTGCATGTGTCTGCGCTCACACCTTGACTGATTTCCTCCACTCTTTTTATTATTTCCCATGATATTTTCAATGTCCTTTAGTATCTTACGCAACATTAATGGATTTATCTATAATTTGCTTTGTGAGTCCATGTCTCCCATAGTATTTAATGCTTCATGTATTACTCTTATTTTTTCTTCCATGTTTATAATCACACCTATTTATCTTTCTTTATCATAAACAAGGTCTCCTTTATAATTTCTTAGGCAAAAGCCATTTGAACTCCTTCTTTACTTTCCTTAACTTGCTCCATCAATATTAACTTTTATTTTTTCCCTCTGATTGATTTTCTCCATTTGACTAGGCAACGGTGAACACTTTGTTTATCTAGTAGGATACATAATGACTATTGGTTAGTTTGATGGAATACCTCTTATCCATAGATAATTTCCCTGATAAGCTATTGTACTGTTATTGGTGCACGATAAAGCATCTCATTATAAGTAGTATTTCCTCCATGTCTTCTTGTGTTTCTCTTCTTCCACAACTCCCATATAATAATGGTTAGACACCTTATATATTGCCTTGATTTAGGAAAGGATGGTAGTGACCATCATTTTTAATGATGTATTGCACTTGCAACCTCTATAGCTAAAATGATGTGTGGAGATGTTAGAAAAAGGTTTATCATATTTTTTCCTCGTTATGGTAATACATTACCAATATCTTGAGGCTATATTAAATCTCAAGTATTTCATGTAATCATATATAGAAATTCTTCTCCTCCATGTTCTCCATAGAAAAAACTGATCTTTAGAGGTAGTCCTTTAGCAGATATCCTCATGTACTTGAGTTTTCACTTGTTTCTACCTAATTATATCAATGCTTAACTAACTTTTACGAATTGAATTTCCCACTTGTATTCCCCATGTTATGCTTTGTCTTTTCCTACATTGATAAATCTATGACTTATATTCTCCCTTACGTGTTGCATCATTTCTTCAGAAAAATTATTGTTCTTACAATAGACATTACACTCCCCATTTCCAATGAATTCCTTAACTACTATCTCTTTGTCTACATCATGACTATTGTCCATAAAGAACAAAGCCCCTGTTTGGTCAAATAATCAAACAAAAAACTTTTGTTCCCATCCTTGATATTTGCCACTAGATATGGTTCTCTACTTAATCCTTGACCTCAATCAACTTCTTCCCCACATGTTAGATCCAATATCGGTAATATAATAGAATGTAGTTTCTTCACAGTGTTTATTTCCTATATATGAAATAGTTCTAAAAAGGCTTAGATATGTCCATGTAGGGATCTAAAACCTTTGCCTGCTTAGGTAAACACATATTTTACAAAGTTACCCAATGTTTCTTTTTCACTACAACGGTTTTATTCCTAAAAAACTTTGCAAATACCTTTGTGAAATTGTTCAATAGCCCCTTTAGGGGGATTCGTAGATGACATCAACTGTATTGGTATGGCGTTTGCAGAACATAAAAAGTTGTTATGATGGTTCTTTCCCCAATTGTTAAACACCTATTTTTACAAGACTTCACCCTCCTTGTTACTTTTTCTCTAATTCTTCATAATAAGAAATTTTCTTCATGAATCTTGGAAAAACTAAAGTATGTAAAGGAAAAAGTATCTTTCCTTATCTAGTTTCCTTTTAATTCTATTGATGATATCTAGTGGCGTTTTTCTCATGCATACAAAAGGAACTTTTTATGTTAATGATTAAATAACCCAGTTGAATTTATAATCTCTAAGCACTTTAATCATCTTCATTAATCTTGAGTCTATTGAATAGAATAATATGGTGTCATGATAGAGGTGATTTATCTATGGACTCCATATTGGTAGGTAAACGTTTGTATTCACTTTCCTCATGTAGACTATTTAGACCTCTAAGTAAAACCTGCTACAATTACAAATAGTGTAGGAGAAAGTCCACCTAGTTTAATCCCTAGATAATTTAAAATCATGGGATTATTCATTAATAACACAGACTACAAATCATTTAAGAGTAATCTCACACTATGTAATTAGCACTTCGAGAAGCCAAACTTTATATAGACCTCTTTTAGCAAATCGCGGAGTACTCTATCATATGACTTAGCCATGTAGCTTGACCGCTCATATTATGTAGTTTATGCATTCGATGTATCTACTAATTTCTTGAGCTAAAAGAAAATTCTTTGTAATATTCCTACCCTTTAAAAACCCAGTTTGATTCTAAGATATTAGCTTAGGAAGTATCTTTACTATTCTTTTATGTAGAACTCTTAAAGTAATCTTACTATAAAAGTACTTATGTAACTTACCCAAAAGTCCCTAAGATTAGAGTGGAGGTATGAAATAGAGAAAACGGCTAAAATTTGCTAGATCACGAGAATAATTCATAGGTAAGTCATCAAGTCACCTAACGAATCGTTAGGTAGGAAGGTTAGTAAAAATATTTGTGTCGGAGAGTCTTAATGGTTTGGTGAGTAGAATCCATTAAGTGATATAATAAATCATTAAGTGGAAGAGTGAAGAAAAGATCATAAAGTTGAAAAACCTCTCCAAAGGTAATGGGTCAAGGGTAACACCTTGTGAAGTGACTTAACGGGTCACCTGATGAGCCATTATATCGTGGGTTGATTTTCTTGATCGAGTCATCAAGGAGTATTTCCCGTACTTCGAATGCACATAACTCTTAAAATAAGTCATTTAAAGCTCCTAAGGGTGCATTCTAGGGTTTTATTCATTTCCCAACCCTAATTCTACTCCTAACACCTCAATTGAAGATCAAATTCTCTCAAGCCCTCAAGAAATCAAGGATCGCTTTCTTCTCCAATTCTCTTGGGTTTCAAACCCTAGTAAGATCTCTTTAAGACCAAATATGTAGGGTCAAATGGAAGTTTCTTCCACGCACATGCCCAATTTCATCTCAATTTCATGAATTAAAGTCTCCAATTATGGTTTTTATAGAAAATTCTAGGGTTAGACCTAATTTTGGTGAAATCTTTATGATCTTTTATGAATTCGATTCTCTAATGGCTCGATTCATATTTTATGATTATGATACGGGTTATCTTTGGAATCTCTTATGAATTTATGATTTACAAGTTATGAGGCTTTACTCAATTATATAATTTTTATGAATCTCAAGCTTATGTATCATGGGCGGAAGCTCAACTACATTGTTTTCATGGCTAGTTAACGTATGCCAAGTATGATTAGGATTCTCATGTTTCCTAACTATCCCATGCTAAACTTAAGTATGTTTTCATAATTATGTCTATGAGTAATATGCATATTTTAAAGTAGTAACTCCCCAACATCGAGTAGGTCGGGGTTCGAGGCGCACCCAGTCTCGAACGATGTAGCAAGTGGTATATATATTCATGTTTGGAGCCTTGTTAGAGAGTGTTTCCCCCATCAGAAACAGGAGCTCACATTGATATTACGCCTTTATCGTTCTTTTCCATCTAAGAAAAACTTTTGATATCTCTATGACTAGAGAGACATTTGTTCATCATGTGCTCATTCATGATGGTTAGCCATTGTGAGTACACCATTGCTCCTTTATTTTCCATACATATTAAGTTCGCTGACTTATGCTTTCATATTTTACAATATTTTGGCTCAATATATGAAACTGTAAGGGTTTTATTTAGCAAATTAGCCATATATAAGCTCTATGAATCGGTTTAAACACTTGAGCCATTATACTCGGTTTATGATCGAAACTCAAGTTTTATCTTGTTCTATACTCATGATTTCAAAATATCGTTTCACCTTCATGTTTTACTTATCCTACATCTCGGTACATTCAAAGTGCGAACGCGTACTTCTATTCTATATTGATCATTATATAGGTTCAAGTGATCGAGTCCTATCCCCAGCATTAGCTTTGCTCACTTGATCAGTCTAGCTCAGTTAGGTGAGTCCTCATGATCCAAAAAATTAATTTTGTGTCATTTTTCTCTTATGTCTTTTAGATTTCAGATTTTGGTAGAGCTAGTTGGAGTATTGTCCCATGACATACAACTTCAAATTTCGAATGGTGTGTGTATAGATATCCAGTGATATTGACTTATAGTTAGTTTTATGATTTACAAGATTTCGAGACATCCACTTATGTTATGTTTTATACTTTACTTCCACTTAGTTATATGCTCTTAATTATGATTTGTAACACCTGAAGTGCTTGAAGTCATTCGTTGTTCTAGGTCTGTGTGGTAGTGTAGGTCCATTCTCGGGTATTGAACAACTTAGTATTTAAAGTATGGCCATTTGAAATGCCCTAGGGTGTCAGAAGTAATTCATGTTGAGTAAAGTCTTTTTCATGGGTGTAGCGCCGCCCTTGAAAAGCTGAACTGTTTAGGAAACATCCTTCTTTTCATGATCTATATCAGGCATTGAAGTTTGACTCTCTCTATTAACTCGTGCTATCCACGTTTTCAAAAATGTACCTCCCTTCCGTATTTTAAAAGAAGGAATGAAAGTATCGATGGCTATGGGGTAAAATCGGCCCGGCCCCACCGGCTCCCTGGGCGATCCTTTGCATAGACATGTAACTCATTTGAGTTTAGGCTGCTTTCAAATTTGGCCTTAAATATGCGGCCAAGTTAACCTTAACGTCACTGGTGACGTGTGAGCAATGGTGGAATGAGGCGGTGGATACGGTGCAAGACTTCATTAGGATGAGCCATCGAGTTTCATGGTTTAAGATGGATGAGGATCTATAGGTGCTTATTAGGAGATCAAGAAGATTACCCAGTTATGGGAGTTTCGGGAGAGAAGAGTGTAGATTTATCCTCACATTGGCCCAGGAAGGGGTAGCTCATATTTGGTTCCACCAATGGAAGGAGAGTTGTGGAGCAAGTGCGGCTTCTGCTCGGTTGGGAATAAATTAGATTCTACGACTTTCTTAGACGGTTCTTTCCTCAAGAGTTGGGGAAGTAATGGCGGTAGAGTTCATCAATTTGAAGTAGAGCAACATGATTGTTCAGGGGGTATGCCTTGATGTTCACCTAGTTATTGAAGTGTGCTTCGGAGATGCTTGCGGTAGAGCTCGTATGATAAAATTTGTATCGGGGTTACATAATGATTGGTCAAGAAATGTAGCGTTATGCTCATCAACAACATAGATATCTCAGTGGATGATTTATGCTTAGCGAGATAGAAGAGAGAGAGGGCCGAGAAGAAGGAGAGGAGAGGCCAAGAAGGCTAGGATAGGGGCTTTGGCTATTCTCGGCGGAAGGTCCGATGGTGCACATCGCTGCGGTCCCATCGAGAGGTCATCGGCGGTTAGCATCATCCAACCCAGGTGTACCTATAAGCTCGGAGGGTGATCGGAGAGGTAGGCGTCGGGATGCAGGGGTCGGAGGAGCGTGTCGAGGAAGTGCACTTTCTCGGCTGCACGAAGTGTGGTAAGAACCACTTGGGAGAGTGCTTGGTTGGCTGATGCTTATAATCAAGCTGTGGAAAGCCCGGAGACACGAGCATATGGATTGCCCATTAGGTAGATAGGGTGACCGAGTAGAGGTCATGCGGTAACTCGCCCACCATTTGTTGCGTCATCCTAGTGCCAATGGCGATTCTTGAGAACCACTTCTATGCCTTTTCATTATTCTAGGAGTAGGAGAGCTCACTATATGTGGTGGCCCGATAAAGTGGTAATTTACCAGCTCGTTTGGCTTTAAGCATGTTCTTTTGCTTTGTTTTCAACTCTGTGTTAGCAAGTTTTATGCCACTTTCTCTTTGAGTGTACGGTGTTTAACCCAAACGGGGAAAGGAGAGGAATTGAACTAAAAAGCAAAGTAGTGGAGGAAGAAGACCTGGCATTCCACGAGTTGCTTTGTGAAATACGAGGTCTCTTGTAGGAATCACAATGGTCGGGGTGAAACACATGCAAAATGTAGGTAGCGCCACAAAGCGGGTGCAACTACGGGGACACATCTAGAGTTCTCGACCGGAGTTGCGAGAGACTTGCGTCTCACGGATGGGAACACTGCAAAACAACGGGTGCCGCGCAAGTGCGGTCCATGCTAAAAAAAAGGTAAAATTTGTCTAGCTCTAACACAAGGATATTTTTGAAATTTGTTAGTGAAAAAATGGGAATCCATGCAAGAAAGAGAGATGGACTTTCCCTAATTTGTACACCCTTTGATATTAGGAAAGAGAAAACTTTTTGAATATCAATTTTTATAGAGAAAACATAGAGAAGTGAGAACTTGTCTTCTTCTTTTTCAAATTGTTAGGGTAAGAACTCACCATTGAAGCATACTTTGAAGCTTTAATTTTCTACTCAATTATTAATGTTAATGAATCTTTTGTTGATATAAACTTCTTATCCCCATTCATGAGTTCCTAATTTTATTTCTAGTGTGTGTGCTTGATAGGGTTTCAGAATGGATTGGATGTTGTTGTTTGTCTTGCAAATCACTTATTGTACATGAATCTAATGCTTTCTCTAAGTTTTAATTGAAATATTTAAGGTTATAAACATAGGTATACTTTACTTATCTTGCTTTAGCGAGAAAGGAAGTAGAATATGAAAGCATTAGTGGGGAATTAATTTTTGAAGGTGTGGGGTGGGTTAGAAATGGCCAAAATCCATTTTCATAACTCATTGAAGAGTTAAGGCTAGAAATAGTTGAACTCTTCTCCAGAGTCAATACGGGTAATTTGTTATGTGACCTTGGAGTTCGAGAGAACCCAAGTAAAATGTACCCAAGTGGTTGAACAAAATCGGGTACAACCTTGTCCATGGCTATTCATGCTTGTAGTTGGTTTTTAGACTTAGCAATTAATCCCAATTCTATCAATGCCAGATTAATAGCACACATCCTAGTACTTTCTCTCATTGTTTCTTTAATTCCACATTGCCACTATTTTGTTATTTCTTTTAGAATCATATAGTGATCTTATGTTCCTCCAAACATTTACATTATAAATTGTGACACAATAATGCTAGTTAGTTTAGATTGATTTACAACTTTAGTAGTAATCACTCCAATTCTCTATGAGTTCGACCCTAGACTCTTAGTTGGGTAAATTATAATACGCCATGACCAGTATACACTCTCTCATTGTGGATTGGACTGGTCATTATCCATTTTGGTGCCGTTTCCATGAAATAGGCATTGATAGCCTAGAGTTGTTAATTTGAACTATTAAGCATCTTGTGTGAATTTTCATTAATTGTTGTTTTATTTGCTTGTTTAGGTTAAACTTCATGAGCCAAAACTCTCATGTAGGTTACGCGGGCGACCACATGGACCGAGGATGATGATGAGCCAATGTTACCCGATGTAAGTGGAGCTATTCGCTTATCACTATGAGTAGGGAATGCTATCTTCCGACATAATGCTACACTTGCTAGAAATGAATGGGTTATTCGCAAGGGAACCAAGTGAAGATGCCAATAGACACCTATGTAATTTTTTAAAATCTTCCAACCCTTTAATATTACCAACCTCGGCCAAGAGTCAATTCGGTTGAGGCTTTTATTCTCATTAAAGGGAAGCCCTTTGTTTGGTTAGAAAGTTTTCCCTCGTCCCGATCACTACATGGAAAGAGTTGACGGAGGCCTTCTTTTAATGATTTTTACCTTCTTTGAGGATTCTTCCAAATGAGGCGAATACAGCAATTTTTGGCTACTTCGGAGAGCCCCAACATAAGGTTTGGCTCTTCTTCAAAAAAGAAGTTCGATATGCCCCAACAATGGTTTGCAATATGGAGTTCTACTCCAAAGCTTCTATCGTTCCTTGACTCAATCAACAAGTCGGTGACTAACAATCTTGGTGGGTCCCTTGTGGACCAAACATATAGATTGACCAAGTCTCTGTGATCGTATGACCAAAACAAATAGAGCATGGTACACTCGAACTTTGAGGTATCCCAATATAGTACCGCATCCAACCTTATAACGCGGAATGAGAAAGGGCGTGATGAGAAAGAGATTAAACATCGGCAAAATGGTGACCCACCTTAAAGTGATGTGAAAACATGTTATGGGGCCAAAGCCAAAGAAGTTTGAATATTGCTAGGGACCCAAGGGCATGGTCAATATGAAGGAGATGGTTCACCTCTAGATATGAGGAGGGAATGTCAATACATGGAACCAAGGCCCTTGGCGCCCTCTTGATGAGAATCAAGATTGGGATCATGAAAATCAAGGTGCAATTATAGAAATGATAGATGGGAGCCTTTGGGAGCAATATCATGAGGGGTATCATATAAGATCAAATCCATACATACCTCCTCCCAAAGTTGATACAGCCAAAATGCAACTAGGGGTAAGTGATGTTGGAAATTCAAAAATCGGAGATGGGCTAGGGTGTTGAAAAGTGGAGTCCACCGATAGTGGACCGAAGAAATTGAAAGGGAGGTGTCTATCAAGCGCCCGAGCTCATATTCTACCTCCATCAAGCATTTAGGGGCTCAAATGAATCATCTCTCGAAAAGCCCGAATGAACCCCAGAGATAGAAAGGAACCCTTCAGTGACAACATGCCCAATACGGGAGAAGGATAATCATTGCATGACTATTGTCACGAGGAGTGGAAAAGTTGTAGGCGATATGGGTGCTAAGGCCAAGAAAGTTGTTGAAATGAAGAAAGTGATAAAATAGTGATATGGTCTTTAAGAGAACCCGATTTTGTGGACAATAAGTAAGAATAAGAGGAGGAAGGAGTAGATGTTCCTCCTTGAGAATGTTGTTGAGAAAGAGGTGAGGTTTGTCGGTACAAAGGAAAGATCCTAGACTTCCACCATCATACTCTTCGGTTGGCTAAAGGAGGAAAACCAATTTTCAAAACTCATTGACATGTTAAGTAAGTTGTCAATAAATATGCGCTTGTGGATGCATTGCTTGATACGCTATGCCAAATTCATGAAGGAGCTCTTTGAAAGAAAAGGATTGTGGATGTAGTCTGAGTGGAGGTGTCGTACCATTGTAGTGCTATGATGGCCAGCAATCTTGCTCCCAAGAGAGGACCCGGGGGCATTCACCATTCCTTTCACCATAAGAGTGTGCATGTTCAACAAATGCTATTTGATCACTGAGAGCAAGTATCGATCGGGGCATATTTATATGCCAAATTGATACTCAAATGCATAGCTTTTGCCTTGTTTATCAATAATGTGTGTACATTCTCATGTAAATTGTGTGGAAGTGTGATTTTATACTAACCAACATGATTAGTGTTGTTTGCGGGAAAAACATACTTTTATGGAGTTAAGATACATGTTGGGAGAATCGGGAGATGGACTCGGAAGCTTGAGCAAGGAAGCGATGGAGAAGCTAAGAATTCAAGGGCTCCGCGATGGAGCCGTGACACGCTTCCATCGCGGATGCATTGCATGCAGGATGGTCCAAGAAATTCGAGAGAGGGTGGCGATGGCGCGTGGCG
The DNA here is from genome assembly GCA_018107945.1 of Datura stramonium. NCBI lineage: Eukaryota > Viridiplantae > Streptophyta > Magnoliopsida > Solanales > Solanaceae > Datura > Datura stramonium. The sequence goes on along the minus strand of JACEIK010009608.1, from coordinate 17,453 downwards.
CGTTGGAATTAATTTCCCGGACCTTGACATTCCGGTGAGGGTCCGCGTTTGCAACGTGGCACGCTGGGCATGCTCCGCATTGCATGCCGTGCCACATTAGGAGGCTGTTACTTGGGCGACACTTCCCGAAAGCCTCTGCGTTTGCCAGGTATCCACGGAGGCGGTGCTGCGTTGCACTCAGTGACACGTTATTTCTTATTAGGGAAAAATTATCCTAGTATAAATAGAACACTTAGGTTCTCAAATATTCGACTTGGTGGAGCAAGAGCGTGGGTTTCGGGCGGTTGGCCAAGGATGAAAATTCTTAGGGTTTTCTCTATCCCTAACTACTTTCTTGCAATTGTTTGCATGATTTCCATTCATTTACTTGATGTTCAATCACAAATGAGTGGCTAATTTCCTTCTTCTTTGAGGTTATGAACTATTGTATTGAAATGTAATTGTTGATTATATGGTTGTTTCATCTTTTTCTTCTATGGTTGTTACATTTAATTCTTGTTCTTGCCGCATTAATATCGGCCAATGTTAATGTAAATCCAAAAGTCGGTTTTCACCGAGAGGGCAAGAAAGCTGGGAAAGTTGTGAATTAATAGGATATGATCTGTTCTTTGTTTGGGAAAATTGTGAATTGGTTTACCTTCGGGATAGAAATATACACAAGAAAGGCGTATTAGTCAAGTGTGGAATCGGTTTGTATGGCTAGAACATGGATTTTTCTTATCACGAAATGTAGGTGGAAGGTTCATGATTCTTAAGTTACTGGGTTAAATACGAGTTTTAATCCATAGGCATAAGTTCCGACCCGCAGCCGGAGAAAAGATAAACCACGTAGATCGATGATTAATTTCTTCACATGTTAGTTTTAGCCTCGGCATGCTCCATTCATAGTTTAGACTCACTTGTATAAATATTCTACTTTAGTATAAAATTAGTTTCCAAAATATCAAAACTTTTCTTTACAAGCATTGTCTTCATTATTAGAGTTATAGTAAATTAACACTCGAAAAGGTTTTACCACTGTAGTCCATTCCTATTAGGTTAGCAGTCCAGGTTCTTAAAGGGCCACTATATTACTTGTACAACCGTACACTTGCGGGCATGATCAAGTTTTGGCGCCGTGCCGGGAATCCCATTAGACCGAAGTCGTAAATAGTGGCTGTTCCTGTGGTGGATGGATGACAACGAGTCTTAAGGAAATGTAGTCGATAGGAGTAGTTATTTTAAATTTTGGTGTGTTAGTTGTATCACGTATGTTGCTACTCTATAGCTCACGACATCTTGGTTGCGTGTTGTACATAATATTTATCTTGCAAAGATGATTATTGAACGCATGCAAATTTTGTACATATGTGAGACACTTATGCCATAGAACTCGATTCGGTGTGATAGAGGCTTAATGTTGAATTCTTGTAATTAGCTGATTAAAGGTACGTGAAGTGCCTTGAATTAAGCATGTGCATGAGTGTATAATAGAGTTTGTTATTCCATGCTATTAGCTGGAGTGTATAGAACTTGCTACTTGTATACGAAACGAAATGAAGAAGTGTAGTGTAGGAAAGGATGTAGGCGTTTCTTTGTTTAACCAAAAGTTTGTATTGTTTTCCTTTTCATATCCACCTTGAAGATTAAATCCTAGTTAGCCCATCGAGCCTTTAGCCTTTATAATTTTTTTCTTCTTTTGTCGAAAAGGAGTGTGAACCAAGTTTAACCTCTTTTCGTAATTAGTAAGCCAAATCCGAAGCTCTTAAGCGCTCAAGAAAATATATAATTTTCCCACGGTGTAAAGGAGTGAAATGAAAAGAAAGAAAGGGAGAAAAAAAAGAAAATGATGAGAAAGAAAGAAAAATGAGTCAAGGGTGTACGTGCCAGAATTAAAGGAAATAAAGTTGTAAAACTTATCTTTTTGTTTAAGTACGGTGTGTTAAAAAAATGGGTGACAAAAATAAAGATGGACTTCAAGAAAAGGAGGAAGGAAGAAAATATGTCCAGTGTGATGGGATGTATTGAAGCGCTTAAGGAAGCTGAGTTATTTATTGGTTAGCCAGTATATACTAGTTCCATGGTGACATTCCAACGTTAAGTCCTACGTGATCTTATATTCTGCCCTTATATTAGTGGAGTAATATACTAGAGGCAAGCCTATGGGTCATGACACGATGCATGTGAATTCTTTTGGGAGAGAGAGTAAAATTGTGTGTACATGCCACATGAAATGATTTAGAGTTCATGTGATCTAAAAGGGGAAATTCTCTTGTGATGTGAGGCGCATGCTTGGGAAGAATAAAATTCGTGTCGGATATCTTGGTCAACTAATTTGCACGAGTTTGCCAATATCGAGAGTCGATTCTTGAGCTAGGAGGTCTTGATATATTAAGTGTCATTGTAAGGATGATACTATGCATGTTTTCTTGATGATTTGTTATGAAAATAATCGGTATAGCAAGAGTTCGGATTGTCGAGCCAAAGTAGCCATGATGGGATATCAATTTCATGAGGTGTATGAGTATTGTTGGACGAACAAGATTTTAAGTGTGGGGTAGGTGATCGAGGGCATATTTATATGCCAAATTGATCTCAAATGTATAGCTTTTTGCCTTGTTTATCCAACAATGTGTGTACATTCTCATGTAAATTGTATGGAAGTGTGATTTTTATACTAACCAACATGATTAAGCGTTGTTTTGCGGAAAAACATACTTTTTATGGAGTTAAGATACATGTTGGGAGAAATCGGAGATGGACTCGGGAACGAGCAAGGAAGCGGTGGAGAAGCAAAGAATTCAAGGGCTCAGTGATGGAGGCGTGATACTTATTGCCATCGCGGATGCATTAAATGGGAGATATAAATTGAGAAATTCCGAAGGTCATGATCAAGCGTGGCACGTTGAGTGGAATTTCCCCGGACAGCATTCCGGTAGGGGGTCCGCGCGTTGCACCGTGGCTTATTTGGGCATGCTCCGCGTTGCATGCGGTGCCACGTTGGGCCTGTACAGGCGGCCTACTTCAGCCTCGCGTTTGCCGTGTCACGGAGGCGGTGCTCATAGTGCACTGGTGACCGTTTACTGTTATTCGGGAAAAATTGTCCTAGCGTAATAGAACACTTAGGTTCCATTTTTAATTATTAGAGCTTGGTAGGAGCAAGAACGTGGGTTACGAGGCGGTTGTGAGGAATGAATTCTTATGGTTTCTCTATCCCTTTCTTCTTTCTTGCAATTGTTTGCATGAATTCCATTCATTTAACAATGTTCAATCCACAAATAGTGGTGGCTAAGTCCTTTCTTGCTGAGGTTATGAATTGTTGTATTGAAATGTAATTGTTGATTATACGGTTGTTTCATCTTTTTCTTCTATGGTTTGTTCTATTTAATTCTTGTTCTTACGCATTAATATCGCTGATGTTAATGTAAATCCAAAAGTCGGTTTTCACCGAGAGAGACAAGAAAGCTGGAAAGTTGTGAATTAATAGGATATGATCTGTTCTTTGTTTGGGAAAATTGGGAATTGTTTACCTTCGGGATAGAAATATACTGAAAGTCGTATTAGTCAAGTGTGGAATCGGTTTTGTATGGCTAGAACATGGATTTCTTCTTATCACAGAAATGTAGGTGGAAGGTTCATGATTCTTAGTTGGGTTAAATACGAGAGTTTTAATCCACATAGGCATAAGTTGAGCTAGCAATCGGAGAAAAGATAAACCACGTAGATCGATGATTAATTTCTTTACATGTTCGTTTTAGCCTCGGCATGCTCACGTTCATAGTTCGGACTCACTTGTATACTTATTCTACTTTAGTATAAAATTAGTTTCCAAAATATCAAAACTTTTCTTTACTTTGTTGTCTTCATTATTAGGGTTATAGTAAATTAACACTCGAAAAGGTTTTACTCGTAGTCCGAGTCCTGCAATGGGTTACGACATTTCGGTTCTTAAAAGGGCCACTATATTACTTGTACAACCCGTGCCCTTGCGGGCTCATCGATCATCAACCTAATTTCTCTCATGATATTTAATAAGTTAGGATTAAGGAGTCTGATGCCGACAACAATGAGGCTATTGATGGTGATCAAAATATCAAGTTCCCCATAGGAGCTCTTGAGGATGTATTGGTTTATGTGGATAAATTAGTAATCGGCCCGTTTCATGCTAGATAGTGACATGGATTTTGAGGTGCCCATCATATTGGGCAACCATTATTGTATGAGGAGAGCACTAGTTGATGTAAATGGGGGATCTAAAGTTTAGAGTTGGTGGTGAGGAAGTCACCTTCAATATGTGCAACAAAAAAGCCCCACGATGAATGCAAAGTGATTGTGGTTAATGATGAAGATGAGAGCAAGGGAATGATTTTGAGAAGGAAGTTGATATGAGGGGGAATGATCCTCCAGTTGAGTGATGCTTGGTGATGACTCACGTCAAGCCATGGCCCGTTAAATAAGGCGCTTCTTGGAATGCAACACAAGTGTTTTTGCATTTTAAGTGTTTGTTTTTTATTGTTTTTATTTTTGTAGGATTATTGGAAAAAGACCAAGTAGAATAAAAAGAGGGGACAAGGCACTTAAGACTGCGAAGCGGAGTGCTAATGACGCAAGACAAAATGAAAATGCCGGAAAGGGACTAGAAGTGGGAGAAAAATGAAGTGTCTCATGCCTCACTTGTGAAACGTAGGTCAGACCTTGAGCCAGACGAGAATACTTGACAAAAATCTAAAAAAGGAGATGACCCATGAGAGACACATGAAATGTAGGTGTAGAAGCACCAAAGCATGTCGGACATAGGTATATATGATAGGCCCAGGCAAGATAGAGCTTCACACTTGGACTTGAGGTTCGCGGTGTCCTCCTATAGTCATAGGTCTAGTGCGAGCATAGGTATGAGGTATATTTTTAATCTTGACTGACCCATTGAACAAACTGACATACGGCCGGCCCAAACCTTTTTAAACTTCTCCCACATCCAATAACCTCCCTTTTCTTTACCTTTTTCTCTTCCACATACTTCCCTTTTCCCAACCACTTCATCTTCCCCATTAAACTCTTTGCCACATAAACTCCACAAATCCACTCACTTTCTCACCCATAAATTCCATCTTTCTATCTCTATTTTCTACCATCACTCACAACTCTCTCTCACTAAGCACAAGAAAGAAAAAATTATGGGTTGGCGATTTAGAAGAAAAGTTCAAGTTTTCAATTTTATTTGTCCTCTCATCCTGTTTATTCATAGGCTTCTCATTCTTATATTCCATGATTCTTTATATTTGTAGCACAATAAAGAATGCTAGTTTGAAATTCTTCTTGACCCATGTCTCCCCATTACCCATTTTGTGTTCTTCATTGTCTTGATAGCTTTGTTGATGTAGATGCGGTGGGGAGTTCCAAATTACATATCTTAGGGTAGAAATGTTGATAATGCTCTATCTATTATATATGATGTTTTGAAATATTAGTTGGGGGTGAAATTTGAGCAACCCATATGATTAGAATGCCTTATCTTTCCCGATGATAGATAGGTTGATGTCTTTCTTTAGGGAAAATCTTCATTCTTTTCTTTTGTGCTATGAATAAAAAAATGTGATGTTGTGATTGAGTTGTAGGAAGTGTGAAATTGAGTTGAAATATTGGGTTAGATTGGGCACTTGACGTTTTACGATGATAGATAGGGTAGTCCATCTTAAGGGAAGGTATTGAGTGTTCCCAATGATTTTAGTAGCTATCTAATCTATTGATAAACCTTTCGGGGATGTTTGAGTACCACGTTTTGAAATGATATGCTCATAATTGTAAAAAGCTGGTAGAATTAGAGTTGGAAAAATCGGTGTTTGCCACTGTTGGACACACCACCAAACACAAGATGGAGGCGTAGGTAATGGGATTAAGTGATAGGTCAATACCCCTTTCTTTCATTCCAACCCGCGAACCCTTGGATGCATTTCACCTGCAAAATGTAGATTACCGAACTGCGAAATGCAAGTGCGGCAGGAGTCTTTGCTAGTTCTCACTAATCAAGTTTTATTTTGTCTAGCATCCAATATTTCTAATTTTTATTCCCTAGCATATCGTAGTTGTTTTATTTTACTTCTCTAAAGAAAAACACAAAGAATTTGGATATATTTGTGGCCCTAACAATATCTTGCAACATTATGACTTCTTCTAGGTAGCAAGAAAAAGGAAAGGAGCCACATTGCACATTCAAAAGCAAAGGGAAGGGTAAAGCTATGACAACCTTAGGCTCAACCAACATTAGGGATGCCATCATCCTATATGTGTACGACTTAGGCAGTACTACCTCACATGCTTAGAGAGTCAATCACTACATAGAAGTGCTTCGACTTGGCAAGGTTGGGGGTGAGTTCCTCAAACATCAACTTAGAAGTTCAATGAAAGGCATTGGCATATGTTTCTGAGCCTCTACCAAACTACTTCCCAAATCTGATTATCGAGTTTTATGCCTCACTATCAGTGAGGAAAGATGCCATGGCTTACAAAGGAAAAATAGATGATTTCGCCTTACATACCTTGATCATGATTCGTGGTGTAAGGAGTGAACATCAACTTTTGATACTATCGATGCCATGCTTTTGGCGGATGAGATTGACAGGGATGAGTTTGCAACAAGAGTAGCAAACAAGGAGGATCAGTTTAGTTGGGTAGCATGAATCATTACAAATGGTGGCGGTATGACCACCATGGGCGGTGAGTACAGAAGGAACCTCAAATTTGAGGCCCAGCGCCTTAGAATTTATGTCTTTGTCGTATCAAGCCATCCTAAAATGATTAGCGGGTAAACCTTGGGGTGGCCATTCTCATTACTTGCATCATGATAGGTACCTATATACGGTGAAGTGGTGGCCACTAAATGAAAAAAAAAGAAAGGCTAGACACCAAGTTATCTTCATGCCTTGCAATCTTTGCACAGAAGTGGAGTCAGCATTTCTGACGAAAGCCCTAGCTCCGCTCTGGGTGTGGTTGGTGTGGAGAAGAAGAGGTACAACGATGCTCCCAGAGTAAAAGAAAGGGGCTACAATCTTAGGATGCACCTAAAGGCTCCATCTCTCATGACCTAGCTGAAATTCACCTGAAGGGTCGACTTCTCATGACCTAGCTCAAACCTCTATGACTCTGAGCCTCCAATGAGCCGAACCGGATATGTAGGGGCATAATTTGAGAGAGACACCACTCCCGCGGGCTTTCACCTCCTCCTTTATCCTCTCAACCAAGTGGAATCAAATCTTTGGTGAAAATGACAAGAACTTATGAAAACCAAGGTAAGGTTTGCTTAAGACTTGCCCTCTCTTATCCAAGGGTAGTGAAGAAGGTGATGAAGGATATGCTTTATAGCTTGAACAAATTATGATCCTGTGTGGATGTGGTTGAAGGAGCAGTCTCGTCTCTAGGCGTGTGAGAGGAAATTTGGCATCGAGCACCAATGGACACACCAATATGAGCCACACTTAATGTGGCCATGAATGCTCCACCTACAACCCGAAGAGGATCTATTGATGACCTTTTTTCGGGCTTGGATGAAGAATAGGAGACTGAGGATGGAGGAAGTGATGGAGAAAATGAAGAGAGGCTGATGAGTATGCCAAAGAGAATAACTTTCCACGACCCGAGCAGGAGACTCATTATTGCAACATAGGAAAAGACCCGAGAGACTAAGTCGACCCATGACATAAACATACATCTAACTCGATCAAAAATTGAATACTCAAAAATATAATCATAGCGGAGGTCTAACATTTAACATAATATCACTAATGCCCAATCGGCGATTACATACATATGTCTCAAAGCCTCTAAACATGACGAGTTGATGGCACAAGACCCCAACCAACTAAACAATTTGGCCGAAAATACAAGAAGAAAATCGGGAATAGTCTAGTCCTCGGAGATGATGACTAACCAATAAAGCAAAAGGCTAACTACGATAAGGCGGCTACAAATGGTGTTGAACACGAGGCAAGATCATGTATCATGAAATGATACATCATAAATATACGATCGATGCAAATGGAATATACCATGTATACGGATAAATAGAACCGCTAAAGTAAGTAAAATCGATTAAAGGCATGCATAACGTAAAACATAAACATTAAGAATCTAAGAGTAAGACTTGCACGCATTCTTTAAAATCACGATCTCGTCATAACATAACATACATCATAATTTGAATCGGATTGACTTAAAGCTAAAATTTGATTTTTATAAGCAAAACTTACCATTAAGTCAAACACACTTTTAGAACATGCATACATATGTAAATCTCATGAGTAATGGATATGCATAGCGAAATCATGAGGAACAATGGGGGCTTCCGTCTTTAACCGACATACCACGATAGAGCTTACGTGGTCCAAACTATCACATACAAGTGGGTAGAGCAGTCCAAGCCTTGCGGGGCTAGGAGCGATACCATGATATTGATATCGCTCATGGCCTAATAGGCGGGGGATAGCTCACAAGGTAGGTCCCAAATTCATAATGTATAAACCTACGTTGTACCTTGAGTTTTGTGGCATAGGGTGATCGGCCCTTAGCACGCTCGGTGCTAGACACTACTCCCAAGAAACATGCATATGCTCTACATCATTTTCAACAAAGCTCAACATCGTCTATTAGCCAGAAGCTCATAAATAAAATACATCTCAAAGTGAAAATCATGCATATGAGAAGCTTTTAACTCAAACCCTACCATAGGTGAAAGATAATTGGGGGTCTTTGCTCCAAAACCAAATGGTAAATATGCATATGAAATCTTTAAATCATAACACTTACCATAAGATGAAAATATAAGTGAGGTGTATCTTCACTCAAAACCATATGGTAAGCTTAATTCGGAAAATCATCAATCATACTTAAACGCTGGACATTGCCCGATACTTTATCATGCTTGGGAAAATACTCAATTCATAACGAAGCAAGATAGTTATAACATGGGTAGCTTGAAAACCTGATTTTCATCATAATATCTCATTACCAACATACATTCATCATAAATATCATCTTTCATGAACTTCTCTTCAATGGGCCTTTCAATTTATAAAAAGTAGAACATGATTTTGGTTGAAAATATTATAAAATTTTCCCATAAATCATAATTCATTAAAATGAGAAACATATAAAGATCATACCCGTATGAAATTTAGGAAATTCATGCATTTAGTTAAAACCCTATAGATTAGTCATAGGAATTCATAATTTAGAGAAGGATTGCGCATGATTGTGAAAGGAGATTCACCCATTCATAACCCTACATACCTATTGGTAGGCGGATTCTTATACTTCTTTAGATGCCCCGATTGGAATTTGAAGGAAAATTGAAGAATGCTAGGCTTGATCACACTACTCCAGTCCTCTACCTTGCATGCATGAATGAATAAGGCCTAAAATGAATTAACCTTTAAAAGTCACTTATTAATAACTCAAAGCGATATAGTTTTAGGCCTTAGAATCTTAGGAATTCAAAATAGCCCTTACTAAATTCGGGAGAAAATAAGCTGTCACGTGGTCTATTGAGGGACCTAACGATTCATCGTCAAGGTTCACAACTCGTGGCTTTGTTATTGAAGTACCTTGCTTCTCAATGCAGTGGATTCATGACGAGGCTCGACGGCTAGTTGCAGGCGGCCACGACTCGTGGTCACCATCCGTGGCGTCTGCTTGCCTTAGTTTCTCAAAAATTATTCTATGCGCACAACTCTCCCCACAATTTGTGGTGTCGGCCACGACCTTGGGGACCTCCCGTCAAGTACATTGCCCCTTTCCTTCTCTATTCTTACTCACCCACTCCACGACTGACCTAACGAGTCTTAGGGTGACCACGACTCATGATCACATCAGGTAGGATCCATTTCTCAAATTTCAAGTTCATAACTTAGCCTCCCAATGAGTCGCATCACGACTCGTGGGCTTCTTCACAGTAACCTGAGCCCATCGATGCCTGGTGCTAGATTTCTTTCTCCATTTCAACTCTTGAGTGCGATCTTTGGGCTTCGGGGTATAACAATATCCCCCTTGGGAACATTCATCCTTGAATGTTGGAAAATATATAAGCGATACGATTATCATATTCAAATACAAATCATTTACCTTTGGCCCAGTGGAATGACTACCTCCATTTCAAACTACACTAGGCGACGATTCACCAGTCATACACACATCCATATACATAAAAGAAACTTGGGCACATGAACTAAACATGAAAACTAAATGGAGTTTTAGGTCAAAGCGATACTTCAAGTAGGCCAAGACGGAGAATAAATGTGGGTATCTAGCCATTATATCTCTTTTGCTTTCCACGTAGCTCCTTCAACATGATGATTCCTACATAACACTTTAGCGAAGCTACTTCCTTGTTCCTTAGCCTTTGAACGATGATCTAGTATTTCTCAGAAAACCTCCTCATAAGCGAAATTTGTCTTTTACACCAACCTTTGTCCTTGGGACAACTAGAGTTGGATAACCCAAAACATTTCTTCAAAGTGATACATGGATCTGAGAGGATGCATGGAAGATAGTGCAGAGAGCAACTCCAACTCATACGCTACCTTACACTAACACGTCTCACAATCACAGTATGGGCCGACATAGCGGGGACCAAGTTTCCCCTTCTTTCGGAACCTCATCACTCCCTTCGTGGGAGACACCTTCGAGAAATACGCAATAATCAACTTCAAATTCTAATTCCCCTCCATCTCACATCGAGGATATGACTTGGAAACTATGGACGGATTTTCAACGCCCTTATCAGCGGACCTTCTCCATACCTCATAGGCAGGAATCTGGACCTATCGTTCTTCCTTCGCCAACCTTAAACCATCCAATGGGTGACCTCCACCTCAGCCCATAGAGAGCCTCGAACGGAGCCATGTGAATCTTTGGAATGATAGTTGTTGTTGTCAGCAAACTCGATAAGGGAAAAATGCTCATCCCAACTACCTTTAAAGTTGATTACGCATTCTCTCAACTTGTCCTCGTGGGTCTAAATTGTCCGTTCCATCCATTTGTAGGTGAAATGTAGTGATGAGCTTTACACAGTACCAAGCTCCTTTTGAAATAACCTCAAGCGAAGGTAAATTGAGCACCTACATGCGAAATGATGGACAAGGTACTCCATGCAATCAGTAGCTCCCGGATATATTGTTTTGCATAATCCTCCGCGAATCTGTAGTTTTGATAGGTAGAAAATGAGTGGCCTTAGTCAACTGTCTACCACAACCCAAATGGAGTCATATTGTCGCGAGTACTAGGTAAACTTGTGATGAAGTCCATATTAATTTCTTGCCCCACTTCCAAAGTAGGAATACTAATATCTTGAAGTGCACCTCCACAGTCTTTGATGCTCAACCTTTACTTGCTGACAATTCTTACACTTAACTGTGAATTTCGCGGTATCCTTCTTCATGCCATTCCTGATAGATTTCTTGTAGGTCATGGTACATCTGTGTGGCACCTGGATGGATAGAATACAGTCCCATAAGCCAGCAATGCAACTTATCAGGCTCCTAAATCATCTACATTTGGGACACATAAGCGACCCTAAGTATGAAGTACCCCATCTCCCCCTTTGGAGAAGACCTCTACCTTCGACTCACGCACGACTTCCTTTAAATTTACCAAAATATGGTCCCTCTCTTTCTAGCTTTCACATGACCACTAAGGATGATTCTGAATTCATTTTGAATAACAATGTTGCCGTCGGTCGAGTCAACCAACCCTAATTCCCGGCCTCGCAGTCGATGCACATCTTTCACGAGCTCATTCTTCCCTTTGTCCACATGAGACACACTCTCCACGAGAGAGTCTACGAAGTGCGTCTTCTACGACACATTAGCCTTGCCGTATGGTATAACACACTCGTATAAACTAGTCCTTGAATAGCTCCAACCACCTCCTTTTACGAAGATTTAGATCCTTCTTCTTGAACACATATTGTAAAGATATTATGGTCCGTAAATACATCAATTTGGACCATACAAGTAATGTATGTATCTTCCAATGTGAATACCACCACGGCCAATTCAAGATTATGGGTCGGCTAGTTCTTCTCATGAACCTTCAAGCTGTCTAGAGGCATATAATGTAACTTTCCCATGCTGCATCCAATACACACCCAAGTCGATCCTTGAAACATCCTGATCACACCCATGAACCCATCGGTACCCTCTAGGTGAGTTAACACCGGTCTTTGAAGTAAGTCGGGTCTTCAACTATTGGAAGCTCTTCTCACGCAGCCTCAGGCCATTGGAAATTCACTTTCTAATACGGGTCAATTTTGTGAAAGGTCTTTTATGTCAAATAGAAACCTTCAAATCTCCGGTAGTAGCTGGCTAAACCTAAGAAGCTACAAATATCTAAAGGATTCACTTAGGTCTAGGACAATTCTTCACCGCCTCTATTTTATGAGAATCCACCTTTATGTCCTCGCACGATACTACATGGACCAAAAATGCTACGAGTTCAGCAAAACTTACACTTGATGAATTTAGCCTATAGTTGGCGATCCTTGAAATTACGAAGCACTATTCTTAAATGAGCGGCCTCATTCCTCCTCACTCTAGAGTATATTAGGATGTCATCGGTAAACACAATCACAAACATATCAAATATGGCTTGAACACCTAGTCATCAAGTCAATAAAAACTTCAAGAGTATTCGTTAGTCAAAAAAATAACTACAAACTCATAATGACCATCCGGCGTCTTGAAATTTGTCTTCGGGATATCACTCCCGAACCCTAAGCTAATGGTACCCGAATTTGAGGTATATCTTTAAAAAACACTTGCACTAAAGTTGGTCAAATAAATAATCAATCTTTGGTAGAGGATACCTGTTCTCGATGGTGGCTTTGTTCAATTGTTGATAATCAATACACATACGAAGAGAACAATCTTTCTTTAGGACAAGAAATTGGTGCACCATAGGGACTTTCTCAGTCTAATAAAGGCCTTATCTAATAGGTCCTTCAATAGCTTCTTTCAACTCCTTTAGCTTGGCTAGAGCCATTTATAGGGAGGAATAGATATGGTACAACGTGTCGGGAAGAAGGTCAATACTAAAAGTCAATCTCATAGCTTAGGGAGGATTCCCCATGCAAATTGAGTCACGGGCAAAATATCATGCCGTGATAGCTTCTAACTTGAATTAGTCGTGTTGTCTAATTTATTTTATACATTTTCATGTGATTTTATATAAATGTGAAGATATGTGCTAACCAACATGAATTTAGCCTTTGTTTTGTAGGTTTGATGACTTTTGAGGCTAATCCATGAGTTGGTGAAGTAGAGGCTTGGAAGCGGAATTAAAACGCAAAACGCCGGCAAATAGGAGGCACAAAACAGCCCACCCTGCGCGTCGGCAGCTGTGCCACGGCGAGGCAAGGCGCCACAACGGCCCACTGCCGCGTTGGCAACGTGCCACGCGGGCGGCTCAAAGTATTGACAGGAGGTGCCATGTCAGCGGCGCGAGCGTGACACGCTGCCTGCTTAGCGGTGCTGCATGAGTCGAGTTTTGGGCATTTTCCGAGAGCCTCCGCGTTTGGGCCGTGTCACGGAGACAATGCTCAGTGTTGCACTCGTGACACGTTGCTTGTTAGTCAGGGAAAAGTTCTACTAATATAAATAGCACACTTAAGTTTTATTTTCAAAAATTGACTTGGTGGAGCAGAACGTGGGTTACGGGCGGAGTTGAGACGAAAATTCTTAGGGTTTTTCTCTCTATCCCTTTCTTCTTTCTTTCTAATTGTTGTATGAGGTTACACTCGTTAACGATGTTTAATCCACAAATGAGTGACTAATTACCTTTCTTGCTGAGGTTATGAATTGTTGTATTGAAATGTAATTGTTGATTATTTGGTTTTTTCATCTTTTCTTCTATGGTTGTTCTGTTAATTCTTGTTCTTCTTGCATTAATGTCGGCAATGTTAATGTAAATCCAAAAGTCTGGTTTTTCACCCGAGGGAGCCTGGCCCCGGAAAGTTGTGAATTAATAGGATATGATCTGTTCTTTGTTTGGGAAAATTGAGAATTGATTTACCTTCGGGATAGAGCTGAAAGTCGTATTAGTCGGAAGTGTGGAATCGGCTTCGTATGGCTGAACATAGATTTCTTCTTATCAGAAATGTAGGTGGAAGGTTCATGATTCTTATGTTGGGTTAGCATCTGAGGTTTTAATCCATAGGCATAAGTTCAGGCCTTGGCTGGAGAAAAAGATAAACCATGTATGATGATAATTGGAGTTATTTGTATGTTCATTTAGCCTCGGCATGCTCTTATCCTAGTTCGAGACTCACTTGTATTTTCAATTTTAGACTTAGTATAAAATTAAAACCATAAAATAAAAACTTTCATTCACCTTTGTTGTCCTGAACTTTTAGAGTTCACGGTAAATTGACACTCGAGTTGATTTGCCCGTAGTCAGTCCACATGGGATCGATACTTGGCTTACTTGAGCCACTTACTACTTTGTTCGACCACGTGCACTTGCGTGTAGTCATCGGGCAATGAACAATTTTTGGCGCGGTGCCGAGATCAGCAGTTGGTAAATTTTTCTTAAGTGTTAGTTATCGAATTCTATACAAGCGTTGACATCGTTTTTTTTTAATTTTATTTTTTTCAATATTTTGATTGTTTTGAATACCCTTCTTGACATGACATCGTGGAACACAAATGGGTTTTAAATGGTGGCTCTCATATTTTGACGAACTTTTTGTGAATTTCGGAGGACACCAATTGTGGCAACACTGTAACACGTTTAACATATGTGGTGGTCAAGAAGACCACCGTGGGATAATTTGTCAGATGCATACTCCCCTTCCCCGAGCCCCTACTATGATCCTTCTGTTGTTTTGATGAATATAGGCATGCTGAAAATGAGGACTTGGGACGCCAAGACCAGTTAGAACATCTTTGAAACATCCTTGAGCAATCGAAGCTGATGAAGGAGGCAATAACAGCATTGATAAGTCAGGGAAGAGGAGAATGCAAAGGCTCTAAAAAGGATGAGCGTTAAATTCACGGAGATGATGGCTGAGGCTGAAGCTATTGATCAATTGCGGGTGACAGTATGGCGATATTCAAGAGGAATTACAAAAGGAAGACAAGGGTGAATTTTCGGATGAAGCGAAGCATTTAGAACCTCTTGAGTGTCAAGTGATGAGCTCATAATTATAGAAAATTCGTTCGGGAAGAGAGACAGAGTATACCCCATTTGACACTCTTTGGAGAGATAGATGTTGATGCGGAGAAGAGGTATACAAGTAAGGAGGTCGGTTGCGTTGCGGTTTGAACGAGGTGCGTTGGACCCTGGCTCGAAGCATTTTCTACTTTGAGTTTGGTTGGCACGACATAGAGGTGAGTCCTTCAGGAGCTTATAGAGAAATGTCAAGAGGAGGACCAAGTCCCATATACTCTGAAATTCTTTGAGTCCAATAGACAAAATGACTTCACTTACTTAAGGACCAATAAACGTCGAAGCGACATCTATTGCTTAGATGTGACATTTTCACCACCCAGGGAGCATAAGAGGAAATTAGAGAAGAAATTAGGGGTGAGATCATATCCTCAAGGCGGAGGAAAAGTGGTGAAATGTGATACGTCGTGCCGCGGCCTTGTCGTAAGCTTATTGCCCAGGAGGCAACCCAAGGGTACCATGGAGTATCCATTTTAATTTCTTGCATTAGAGTTGATTTTATTTTATTTTTCATTTTTGTTGTTTTTGGTGGAAAGTTAGCACGGATGGAGGGAAGTCGGAGGTACCGTGAAGGAGGAAGTTAACAAGCGTGGAAGAGAAAAAGTGTGGGGTGAACACCCACTTGTGCAAATTTGAACGAAAGCATCTTTGTTGGTTTGAGCCTAAAGGCCTCGGGGAGTACTTCCTCACCCTCGTTAAAATGTTAAGTTGAGGCTTGGGAAAATTTTAAAATTCTTGTGCTTAACGATTTGTGCAGATGTGGCAGCGTGTGAAAAATAATTGAAAAATAAATAAATAAATAAATAAAATATTCTTGTGTATGGAAACCTATGAATTCTAGCGATTTCGTATTGTGAGATGAATTTCGGGTTGTGGAGGGCAAAAGGCCACAAAGGATCACAAGGAAAAATCGAGGTGAGAATAAAAAAAATTAAAAAAGGTGGCAAAAACATATGAGCTGCGCGTTGGCTCCGTGTCACGGAGTGATGCTCGGCGTTACCCTCAGAAGTGACGCGTTGAAAAGCTGATGCAGAATTTACAAGTTCCCGAGAATGCCTACGCGATAACAGGTGTCACGGAGGTGATGCTGGCGTTACCCTCAGTGACACGTTGAGGTGTTGACGCGTCGGGTCACGGGTGCCGGGTAACCCGCGCGAAAAACCCCTCTTTTGGCTTATCCCCTCATTTTCTCGAAATCCCCTCATTTTCCCCCATTTTTCACTCCCTTCGCGACAAACACCCAAAAATCCCCCCCTTCCCTAACGTGGCACGGACCTAAGGTCAAAGCTTCTTCAATTTTTCTTCAAGTTCATCGGATTAAAGGTATGTTCTTGAACTCAACCTAAATTTTTGATAAATTTTTCGATTTCAAGCATGATAGAGAGTAACCTTTGCCCTAGGTTAAATTTAGCTTAAATTCATTTAAGTTATGGTTGATTGTTGTTCGTAGTATCGTTGTGATTATATGAACACGATAATTACATGCTTGATCGAAATTTGTTGTGAAATTGTAGCTAGGGTTGGGTTGTGAATAGGAAGAAATTGAATAGAGGTTGAGATGTGAAAAAATTGTTGGTTTGTCCATGTTGGGTGAGTTGAATTGTGTTGTGCTTAACGTTATTATGCTAAAGAAGCGATAAAGTTTAGGGGGAACAAAGTTGTTGAAATTGCATGAAATTATCGAATTACATAGAAATTGGGGAATTGCTTAGGTTGAGTTGATAGAATTTTTTTTTTGCTAAGTTCTATGTGATGAAATGTGAGCGATGGTAATGTTGGGATTAGCTGTACGAAGTCTGAGTAGTACATAGAGGTTATACTGTCGAATCCACTGAATGCACGAGGCATTTTTGTTGTTTTGTTGTTTTTTGGTTTCTTTTTTTTGTGTAAATTAGAATAAGTATGATCTTGCCGTGATGTTGTAATTGTGGCTGAAGACTAAGTGTGGGGTGGCCTAGCCTAAACCAACCTTAGTCGAAGCTAATTTTAAATGGATTGACATTGGGACTGTCTGCTTTCTTTGACAGGAACGATGGCGAGCAGGCAAGACAAAGGAAAGGGCGCATCTACCTCGGGCGCCGGGAGAAAGAGGATTAGACTGGGAACAGCAGTCCCAGCAGCACCAGCGGTTCCATGCGGCCAACGCCGCCAATACAGAACTCGATGGGTGACTGACGAAGGGAAGAAATGGTATGCCAAACACAAAGAGACCAAATACTTCCCTGAGGAGCGCATTGCAAGGGAACCACTTGCACAGGAAT
>JACEIK010009607.1:18526-49869 GCA_018107945.1 Datura stramonium | reverse complement strand
TAGGTCAATATGTGGTATTAATCCGAAAGACATGGTCGCATCTCCGACTCCACTCATAAGGGATCCACCCAACCAGGAGGACGGAAATGTGTTGGATCTCAGCCCCGAATGATCACGAGGGCACTGTAGCTACGACTATGATGAGGATGACAATGAATCTTCTGCACGATAGGAGAGCACTGGTAATGAGCATACTGGAACCTCACACACATCTACAGACCAGCCTCGAAGAATGGTGAGAAGGTGGTGTGTTTCGTATATGAGGGCAATCTACGATCGGGACATTACTCCAACTGATAACGGCTACCGAAAGTGGAGAATTTATGAGGAGCCAAGGTTAGTCACTATAGGGTTCAAGAACCTCCCGGATATTCAAGAATTCTTTGACAAATACCGGTTTGGGTGGTTGCGTGAGCCATCCAGCTGTTACAGTCCACCATTGGTCAGAGAATTTTATGCAGTATATGCGGCCACACTACAGAAGCAGGCCATGGGAGGCCAAGACTGGAGGAAACATCCTATACTAGCCTATGTTATGATAAGGGAGACTTTAGTGGACATCTCTGAGCGCACCATCTCCCGTATGTTATATGGTCCAAAGTATGAGCCTTTAATGAACACAATTGAGGTCGATCATCGGCTAAGTGAGCTACAGAATGTGAAAACCAAGAAGTTGAGCCTCGAGGATAGAAAAATACAGTATACATGGATGGCCCGAATCATAGACACTAGGGGTACATTGGTGGAATGGCTAAATGCCTCGAAGGTATAGATTAAAAAGTCCACTCTAAATTTTCATGACAAATAGTGGTGGCTGTTAGTGTGACACAGGCTGGTACCAACCAACAATGACAATGTCGTATCACCAGACTGAGCTGAACTAGTAGCTGGTATCATGGAGGGCTATGCAATTAACTTTCCAAGGTATATAGTAGAGGAGATCCGGGAGAGAGCCATCATGGATAGCATAAGCATCCCCTTCCCATGCCTCATAGCCCGGCACTGTAAGGAGTCACAGGTCCCAGAGTTACCATCCGTAGATCAAAAAGTTTAGGTGCACAAGATTATAGACTTTGGGTTGATTAGAGATGATACGAACCCATTTTCCAGGGCTAGGAGTCAGGCAACCATATCCACAGGGGCCACATTACTAGTTGAGGCATTGAGTGGAGGTCCTCAAAGTGATGCTGCGAGGTTCACAAAGATTGAGAAAGATCCATAAGCGGCCATGAGACTGGTAGCCAGTCTGATGCTACCACTACAATAGATATACCATTGACCACCAAGCTCCAAGAGTCATCCTCCACTGCATCAGCAGCTCGCCCACTCGTTACAACACTTTGTTCCTCACCGGCCGACCTAGTCACGATATCCCAAGATTTTCTTACCAACATGGCTAGGCGCCTGGCGAAGTTAGAAAAGCAGCAGGCTCACATGACACGTCAGGTGAAAGTGCTAATGGAGCAGGTTAAGCCCTGGGTAATAAAGGAATTAGAGGGCTTATCTAGGACATGGCATGATAGGTTGGACGCCTTCAAAAGGTGGATGGATTAGCTCCTTTCTCAGTTATAGGCACTTGAGCTAACCCGATGGTTTGCGAAGGTGGCGGCCCTTAGAGCTTAGTTGCGAGAGTTGTCGACATGGCAAATACCTTCTATAACACCTCCAGTGCTCCTAGTAGTAGAGGATTAGAGTAAGGAGGAGCTACCTATAATATTTGATTTCATCACTGAGGAGTCTGTAGCTCATGAAAAAGGGAAGAGACCTCGAGAATAGGTGAGCGAGGGTGAGAGTGATGATCTTCTATGAGAGTAGAAATAGGAGAAGAGAGACAAAGAGGCAGCACTGAAGCTATCTAGAGATGAGGATTAAGAGAGGGACGAGATTGATGCTGCTATAGCTCGTGGAGAGGGTATGTTCTCTATTGATTCAAAGAGTGTTTCAGGTATCCTCAGTGCCACAGGAGAGGATTTTGGTGGTGCATCTACGCCTTCCACCGACCAGGCCACAGGCGTCTAGGTCGTGCAGGTATTTTCCTATTCCCATGTTTTACCTTTTATATGTGTCGAGGACATCGCATGCTTTGTTTTAATGGGGGTGGGGTGTGGTACCTGGTTTTCTAATGAACATAACCCGATGGTTTTTATTACTAGGTGTCTTTTCCCTCAGGTGTTCCTTATCTGGTAGAACCGGCATGTTTAGGTTTTTGTTATTGTTCATGTTTTTTTTGTCAATTGAAAAGAAAATATGTGAACTTAGGGAAGTCAAATAAAATGAATTTTTTTTATAAGTTTGTCATGTTGAAGCAAGTGAATGATACCCCTCCAAATTTTATGTGTGTGTGTGCTAATTATACAAGCATGGCCGTTGTGAACCTTTGCATGGCATTAATACTGTGAATGTTTTATCATTGTGTCACTGTGCATGAACTAGCATTTGGTAGTGATGATGTTGTCCTGTGCATTGTGTGGTGAGTTATTTAGTATTAGTTCCACAGTGTGTACACAATCTAGAACTTGCCCGGTTAGTCGTACCAAGAGTATAAAATAGTTGATGAGGAGATGATCATAGGTCGTTCTTCAGAATTTTCTAGTTAGCCTAAATGACCAAACAAATGAGTATGAATATCCCTTGATCCTGATTTTGAGCCGAAATTGACCCTTTTTGTTGTTTAACCAATTCACCTTACTGCTTTAATTATAATGAACATGTTTTGGCCCTGATCCCTATTTGGACACTGTGAACCTCAACTCAGGAAAATTTCCAAAGTTGAGGGTGGCTATTGTAAGGGTGAATAAGAGGAGTAGAAAAAAAGGGGGGATTGAGTAATGTGAACAAAAGGGTGGGTGCGGTGTGCTTAGATATAAAAAAAGAAATAAATGTGTATACTTGATGAAGAATTCTCAAAAGAGAAGAAAAGAAAGAAAAGAGAAAGAAGAGAAAGTGAAAAAGAATAGCCTGCACCCGTGGTTTTGAAAAGAAAAAAATAAAGAAAACAAAGGAGAAAGGGAGAAGAGTGAAAAGAAGGTTAATTGGAGCCAATGTTAGTGTAGTACCAAGGAGGGTTAAGTCACTATGTCCATATCTACCATACCCATTCCCAAGCCTACATTACAAGCCTAAGAAAGTCCTATCGTGATCCGAATGCAATTCTCTGACCAACTGAGATATAGAAAATAAGTGCAAGCCTATGATTTTGTATGAGCACTATGTGAACTTCTTTGTGAGTATGAGTGTACTTGACATAGTCCCTAAACTAAATTGTAGTGATTGAGAGCTGTGAATGACTGGGACTTCTTTGTAGTGAGTGCATATAGGCAAAAACATTGTCTTCTAATTGTCTGGGTCAGTGTCATAGGATTGTGCGCATGGTTGCAGGTTGATAGTGTAATGTCATTCTTTGATTCCTTTGTGTCATGATGAAAAACTTTGCATAAGAACTGCGATTTGGTTTTTGATTATATAGGAGGGGTTAGAAAGTTTGAGTTGACTATTCTATGAGCTTGTGACTGCCTTAGGTTCCCTAGATTTCTTTTGGTTGAAGCATTGGGATAGTTTGGCTTTTATTATTTTTTTCCTGAGGACATGCAAAAGTTCTAAGTTGAGGGTGTTGATGTTCCATGAGTTTACGACACTTTCAATGCTTAAAATTAAGAAAATATGCTAATTCCGGGTGAGTTTATATAGATAAAATGTGTTTTTGTTGAGTGTTGTAGGAAAAATTATTCGAACAATGAAACGGGCATAACGTGGCTAAAATGGGCTAAGTGTGGATTACCAGCAAGGTAACGAGTTGTCGTGTCACTGGATGACTCATTCCTTCAGCCATAAGGAGAAGAATATTTTGAAGGCACAACACCCAGGCTAGAAATAGTGATGACCACGAGTTAACATCACCACTCGTGCTGTATGGAAACTAGTCGTTAGGAAGGTCGTAAGGACTGGGAATTGAAATTGATTAAAAGACCTATGAGTCATAATGGAAGGATTAACGAGTCGTTGTAGAACTTCATGACTCGTTGAAAGCACTTGTCAGGAATGTTCAGAAGTTAAGCATCATGGGATAAGTGTCAGGATGGAAGGAGCAACGAGTCATCATGAGGCTCAATGACTCTTAGTGAACAGGCAAGAGAAGTCGCCTAGAACACTGGAAGTTTCAAGGCTTAGAAGAAACGAGGGACCTCACGACTTGTCCAATCACTTATAGAGTCATTAGGTGACCCGTCGTCCAGAAGGAGTTATATGCTGAGCACGAGCCATCACTGCTTTTCACAAATCGTTAGGATACCTAACGAGTCATTGTCACTGAAACCCTTCATTCCTTTTTAAATTAGGAAAGGATTTGTTTAAGTCTATAAATACTTTATGTAGGCCTATTTTTATATTTTATGCATATTACGACTTTTGACCATATTGTTCATTGTTGTTGATTAACATTAAGGTTCAAGAAACAAGTTTCATAATTTTGGTCTTGAATTTGGGAAATCAAACAACTTTGGATTATCAATCTTAGATTGTTGTTGATTTATTCAAGATGTGTGGTTTCTTCTACGAAGTATTGTAAGTTGCAATTATGATTTCTTCTCTAATTTGTAATTGTAACCTTTCACGCATGAGTAGCTGAACCCATAACTAGGATTGTTGGAACCATGATGATTTAACAAATATAGGTAAAAATACCTAGTGAATCTTGAACGGTGTTTATGCATGTATTGTTTTTCCCTTCGTTTTAATTGTTTCGTAACGGTTGCAAATGTTAGAATTTGCCTTCTTCTTACTCACCGGATCAAGGGGTAATGAATGAAAAAGGGATTAACAATGGAGATTTAAGGCTATCCACCCTCATCTTATAGCTTGACCATGTCTGTGAATAGCTAATCTGATATCAAGGGTAAGGGAAAATCAAGTATATATTCGTATACAGATCAAGTTACGTGGTGATAATAACCTAAGTAGGGGACCAACCATTTAGGTGAAGTTAACATACCGGTATTGCATATTAGACACTGGAATAGATCACTAGTATAAAACAACTTGTAGTTATGTAGTCATGGAGAACACAATCCTAGGTAACTCTCAATCAATTTTAAATCAAGGATCTACTAATTACTCTCTACTGTTTTCTATTATTTCTTGCTACAATTTCCCTCCATAGGAAAAAAGTAAGCCAATAGTAGTAGCTAAACGCATTAATTAAGGTCCTCGCTATATTCCTCATGGGATTCTACCCAAACCTTGATTGAGTTCTATATTTGAACATCGATCACTTTATATCTCATTACGAGGTGTAATTTGGGCAACATCAATTACGTAAAAACAAAAAAAATTCAATAAACACTGCTAGTCCCTGGCAACAGTGCTAAAAACTTATTGCGCCCCAGCGTATGCGGTCGTACAAGTAATATAGTGAATCTTTGAGAGTTGGATATCAAACCCACAGGGGCTAGACTATTTTTGCAAATATTTAAGTTCAAGTGTTCAGTTAAATTTCACAATTGTTGGTTTCTTGAGATTTTGAAAGTTTTATATAAATCTAATTGATGATCACAACTAATTCGAAAATACAATAATGAGAAGCATCTAGTGTTAAGGCCTGACAATCATGCAATGCTAAAATTCACAATGGTTCAAGTATATGAAATTTATTTGTTGTCTCAGTGAGTTAATTGCAATGTTCATGGCCTTTCCAGCCTCTAAACACACCAAACTAGTCTCACACCTACATCGTTGAGCGGGGATGTGACATCCTAATTCGTGTACAATTAATAATGTGGATGTAGTTTATGGGGTTTATTCCCTTGATTATGGACTTTCATACCTCTAATCATCTAACCTAGTATTTACTTCAAAACTCCGTCTGAGAGTGGCGATGTGACGATTTAATCCTATATGTCTAACTATCTTCCCATTTTATTAGCCAAGCAACGCGAATTAGGTATAATTTCTATACTAACCGCGAATCCTATCTTGAAGACAAGAACTTGCTCCCTGCATTCTTTACTTCTAACCTAGGGTTGCTCTTTCAATCTTTTTCCTAAGCTTAACAAATTCGTTTCAATAGTGATCAATCATTAAAACGATAATTAACAAAAATGCAAGACAAAACAACCAAGAAAACTTGAACCAAATATGAAATTCACACAATTACAATCATGTCATGTCACCTCAACCCTAAAAAAAAGGTTTTAGCCACTCATGTTCATACAATGATTCAAAAACATGTTGAATTACAGTACTTACAAGAATGGTTAAAAGAGAATTAAAGAATTTGAACCCTAGATGAAGTTCCTCATTTCTCCCTTCACTCCTCTCTGCTTTTCCAATAATATTTCGTGATAAAAGAAAAATATAACCAAGTGTTCAATTTATAGTAAGTGGAATTTTGCAAAAATTGGATAGACATGGAACTGCTGCATGCCACGCAATCCATCGCGACAAGCAGCTGGCTTGACACGAATGTACCGTGTAGCACCACTGGAAATTGGCCTTGGCATTGGCATGGGCGAGGGCAGTTGGCCATGGCACAGTGACTATAGTGCCTCACACCTGGTTTGGCACGGACATAACGCGCACAACCACTAGAATGGCATGCCATCGTGCATAGATGCCTGGGCGTGGCACACTGCTTGGTGCGCTGATGCCTTGTCGTGGCACGCTACCTAACACCCAGTCCTGCTGGTGTGGCATGTTGTATGGCGCGACAGGTTCTCCAATTGTGCAACATCATGCGACTTCTTTGCCTTTCATTCCAAGTTTCCCCCTCACTCGTGCATCATCATATTAAGCTCATCCTTTGCATTTTTCACCTACAGCCAAGGGCTAATCACATTGGTTAGTTTATGTCACATAAATATACAAAATCACATAAGAATGTAATTAATTAAATTGACAAACATGACTAAAACTAAGTTATAAAATAGCACTTGGGCATGTAAATATTCTCAAGATCATTTTTCTTATGGACTCGGTTCTTTTTTCGAAGGGGAGACCTTTGAACTAGGTAATTTTTTTCATTTTTAGGAGTAGTTATAATTTTTTTAGAGAAGAGAAGTCTTATCCGGACGATGGATGGTTGACGACCATCTTGAGGGAAGTAAGTAATTAGGAACACATTTGAATGCTAGGTGCTCAAGTTATGTGTTAATATGACCAAAGATGAAAGTAGTTGTTTTGAATGTTGGAAGCGTGCTGTGAAAAATATGAATGACCTCTTTTGAGACACCTAGACTCATTTACTATACTCTTATGTGATTGAATTGGTTTGATATGAAACTCTTTCTATTGATTGTCTAATTGAGGGTCTACATGAATCTGTCTTGAATTGAACAAGTGTTATGTGTGTGAGATATAATTTTCACACATTCCATGCTTTCATATTGATGTCTAGAACTTTCCCTATGTGTGTGCTAAACGAAATAAAGTGTGTTGAATTTAGGAGATGACATAGGCATTTCTTTGATTAGCCTACTTTTATCCTATGAATTACCTACCCATTCATGATATCCTTAGTTAGCCATGTTGAGCCTTTAACCTATTCTTTTAGTAGCCATGTTAAAAGAAAAATTCCTTTTGTTCTATTTACCTTTGTTTGATCCAAATGACTTCTAAGGCACTTTAAAATTGAAACAGAGAAATTTTGTATGAAAGGAGCACAAGTGAAGAAAAAAAAGGAAAGCTAGAGTGTGGAGGTTAGAAGATAAGGTCAAAGGTGAAAAGTGTAAAACAATGAAGGTGATGTTAGTAGGGAGATGAGAAAAGAGAATGAAAAAGTTTAAAAGAATAAATGTTGTTAAGAACTCCCTACTAGTCACCCAACTTGAAAAAATTTTAATCAATGGAAGGTATAAGGAGTAATGTAAGAGTATCAAAGAGTATGCTAAAACTGAAAATGTTGTGAAGTATTGAAGTGCTTAGGGAGGTTAGTTACTCTTCTGGCCAAATAATCTTTACTCATCCCTTAGCCTACATTACAACCATTTAAGCCCTACTTGTTTCTAGCTTTCACATTCTTATATTAGTGGAGTATTTATGCTAAGGGAAAGCTTATAGTTCATCATATGTGCATGAGAAGTTCTTTGTGAGAGTGAGCATGAATTTCTATTTATATGTCCATACATGTTATTCTTTCATACTCTTGTGAGAATATGTGGGCGACTCTCTTGTTTGTGAGAGGACATGGTTGACAAGGATAGGTGAAATGTTTGATCTCTTGATTAGGTAACATATTTTTGTTAACCAATATTCACATATCTTGAGTCAGTTCTTGAGGTTAGGTCATCTTAAAAGGTTGTTTTGGAGCTTAATTGGAAAGTTGAGGCATGTTGTGTTAGAAGCTTGTAATGTCAACGTGGTCATATTAGTCATAGTCTGAGCAGACCTGTTCAATTGATGTAAGTCCATATAAGGATAGGGTATAAAGCTTAAGTTGCTTGGTTGAGGACGAGCAAGGGTCCAAGTTTGGAGTGGTGATGTTGGGTGTATTCTTACACTCATTTGTCACATTTTTACCCATCTTTTATCATGTTTTGCGAATATTATCCTTATAAAATGCAAGGTTTCTTGAATGTGTGTGTGAAAAGAGCTAACAAATGTTTTTAGATGATTTTGCAGGAAACACATGGTAAAATACTCAAAAAAGGTGCAAGGTGTGAAGAAAGAAGAATTCGAGGAAAATTTTGGCCTAGTGAAATGGGAGAAGGTGTGCTCCAGAAATGCCAATGCCTAACAAAATAGTTAAGAAATCTGCAAGAGATTTTGTACCAAGAACGTCGGCTTCTCATGTCGATCTTTCATTCGAGGTAGGTACAATGGTTGAAAAGGTTCACCAATCCTCGAACTTCAAAAGAATTTTGATCAACAACTTGGAGAAATGAAAGAAGTGGTCAGAGAGGATCCAAGCTTGGGAAAGTTTTCTAACACTCTGGTAAGAGAAGTGGTGCATCAAGAGAAGTGGTGCATCAGGTCCCGAACTGCATAATTTTTACTAACACCTTGATGAGATAGCAAGTGGCACACCAGAAGCTAAAATTCACAAGAAATTCAAGCAACGTTTGGTGATATAGGTGAAGTGGCACCCTAGGTTCCATCCGGGAATTATTTTTTTAACTCCAAAAGCTGAGTAACTTAAGGACAAAAGGGAAATTTGTTACCATGCTTATAAATACATTTCTAGGGCATTTGTTTGGCGGAATCGATCAATGTACATAGTCTTTGGGGTAGAGACAAGAATTCCATTTTCTTCTTAGGTCTTTCTTCTTTATTTTTATCTTGGTTGATTTGAATGATGATTTCCTTGGGTTTGCACTTGAACATGAGTGGCTGAACTCCCTGTTCGGGTTTTGGCCATGGCTTGATGGTTGTAGTTTGAATATTTATTTATGCTAGACGTTTGATTCTTCTTTTCAAGATTGTTAATGGTTACTTGATTTCATTCTTATTCGTTAGTTTGATCACCTTTTGAATATTATATGTTGGCTCATTGGTTGAACGCGAGAGAGGGAACTAATGAGGGTTAAAAGAAGCATAAAGTAAGTTTCAATATCGTGTCGAAAATTTCAATAGTTTATTTCATTGTTGATGATAGGGATATACCCCGTAACCTTACTCAGTTGAGTCAAGTATCTTCAACCTTCTTCTCATGTTTTCTCCTGCAATCATAGGGATATAAGTATTAGGGCTCATGAGATATTTTTGGCTATTCGGGAGAATAGTTGAGAATAAGTTCGTAACTTGAAACTAGAAATCTTTAGAAGGATTTAATCTAGTGTATTTGAATCCTAAAACTCAACCGGAAAGCTAAAGTGCAAAGACCCTGGATTTTAATCATCATTTGAATTACAACTCTCTTGCAAACGAATTTAGTCTATTAATTTAATTTAAGTTCCAAGTTTAGTAGAATGTAATATCAAAACCATTTCCCAATTTTACTTGTGTTTTATTGAATAGTAAAATAATGTTTCAACCTTAGTAATTAACCTGACAAGTCTCTGTGGATACGATATCGGGACTTCAATGTCCTATATTACTTGGGGACCGCGTACACTTGCGTGCGGTTAGTGACATCAAATGAAATATATATATATATAGTAGTAGTTGTTTTTGACTATGTCTCTAAGTGGGTGGAAGTTGTAGCACTTCCCAACAATGAGAGTGAAAGTGTCACAACATTCTTGAATCATAATATGTTATCCAAGATTGGTACACCAAGGGCGATAATCATTGATAGTGGGTCTCACTTTTGCAATAGATTGTTCAGCACCTTGCATGTGAAGTATGGTGTCAAACATAAGGTGGAAACACTTTGTCATCCTTAGACAAGCAGACAGGTAAAGGTCTCCAACTAGGAGATGAAGACGATCCTTGTAAGACAGTGAATGCAAATAGAATGGATTGTTCAAGTAGGTTACATGACGCTCTATGGGCATACCAAACAACTTCCAAAACGCCTATTGGTATGTCTCCATATCCATTGGTCCCTCGAAAAGCATGTCACTTACCACTGAAGCTTAAGCACAAGGCCTTATGGGCGCTCAAGAAGTTGAATTTGACTTGGAGCGAGTCTGCTAACTTGAGGCTTGATCAATCAATTAGATGGAAGAGTTCAGGCTTGGGGATTATGAGAGTGTAGTCCTATACAAAGAAACAAATGAAGCTATTTCATGATTGGAAGATTGAGAAGAGGGAGTTTAGTTCAGGCGATATGGTGCTCTTATTCAACTCCGGGCTTCACCTGTTCCGAGGAAAGTTGACATTTAAGTGGTCTAGTCCATTAAGGTGGTCCAAGTATTCCCATATGGGATCATTGAGCTTGAAAATCAAGATGGTAAAACATTCAGGGGAAATGGCCAATGCATCAAACAGTACTTTAGAACACCTGATGAGGTAAAAATTGATAAAGAGGTATACCTTGACGAAGTCTGAGTAATCAAGGTACTAGTGTCATGCTGTGATGTTAAATTAGGCGTTGTTTGGGAGACAATCCAAGGGGTATCTTTATGAATTTTGACTAATCAAGATACCCGTGTCGTATCGCAATGTTAAATCAAGCATTGTTTGGGAGGAAACTCAAGATATTTTGCATTTTCTACCTTGTTTTTACTTTTGTACAGATTGATGTTTGTTGAAGTGTGAAGGAGAAAAATGCAGAAAGTGTGCAAAATTTATGCAACCATGGACTGAATGACGGGTCGTCAAAAGCCTTGATAATCTGGGGTTTGCATCATGGAAAATTAGGAGAGAAAACAAAAGGTGAGTGATGGAACTTACAACTAAGTTCACGAACTATGAAATCTTTTATAGTCCATGGAAACTTCAGTCGCTGTTATCCGAAGAATGCAACTTTTTGATTTAGCACTACGAATGACATGATGGTTCATCATTCCTAATGACAGCCCATCAAGTGGATAGTGAAAAACTGCAACCAGGTAGTGATAAATCATAGGTCCGCGAGATTCTTGATGGCCCACTCTTAATTTGATGGACCGTAGACTGAGTTGTGGTAGGCTAAAAAAAATTAAACCCTAACCCCACTGGTATTGTTATTATCTTTCCCATTTACCTGATCCAAGAAGAATTTCAAATCCATAACTCCCCTCTACCACTCAAACTCCATAAACATCCTCCATTCAAATTTCATACCAGATTCCATCAAACAAGCACTTCACCCATCATAGCCTAATCCCCACAAATTGCTTCCCATGATCGGCTCCCCCATATCCATACAAATCACGTAAGTCCCAAGCTCCTACCTAAATAAACGCTGATTTTTTCCTTTCAATCAACTAACCCACTTCACCAGTCACTTCCACCATAGCTCACAAACTGTAAAGGTGTTGCATAGTATGTGGAGTCAATCAACACCCCGTCCCCAAGATCGTACCACAATGGTTTTAATTTCACGGACAACTGGACTGTCCGTCCTTTAAAGAACGGCCCGTCAGATTGACCATAGTTGTGAGCTTTGAATTGTACACTTGTAGGATCTATTCTATGGATAACAGGACGGACTGTTAACATAAAGGATGGCCCGTCATTTTGCCTACAAAGGACATAATACCACAATTCCAGCATTATGAGTTTGGACCTTCTTCAAAACGTTATTATGCCTCAAAAATATCAAACAAGGAAAGGGGAAAGCAATACACCCACCGAAAGGAAAAGAGCTATTACCAGCCGTTTGCGGGACATCAGATTCAGAGGATATTGAGAAAGAGATACAATTGCATCCTCACACTACAAGGCCAAGAATACGCCAACAACAAGTGCCTCATCTCCAGTTTGAAGAGGGAGGGGATGAATCTACAATGGCTAGTACAAGTGAGTCCAGTAATGAGGGCTCAGGGAATGATAGTGCTAGTGGAACCAGAGAACAGAGTTCACTGAGCACTAAGGATAATTCTGCAGCAGAGACCTCCTCTTTTGAGAGAAGGAGGCAATAGGAAATCTAGGGCAAGTCCATTTAATATTAATAAAACCTTCGATGGTTAATTGAGGGTATGCATGATATCTACGTTGTGGGGTGTGGATTGAGACTATAATAAGGGGCAGTGGCAGTACTAAGAAGAGCATATTGGAAGAGTTGTAGATATGTTCTTCTGATTTGACTGAGCTACCCAAAATCAAAGACCTCTTTGATCACTATAAATTGGGATAAATGAATGAACCATTGAGTGAATATAGTCCGACTATGATCAATGAGTTTTAAGCTATGTTGCAGCTACCTTGATTAAAATATGGAAGAAGGGTGATTAAGCAAAAGGTCAGCCACCAATGGAGAGTGTGCAGATGCATGGTAGAATGGTTGATATCTCTAAGTGCACTATCCAACAGTTCTTGTTTGGTCCTAATTATATGGCATCGGTTAATACAATAGAATTTGACTACAAGATGCACGTCGTATGTGAGAGGAAAAAGCAAGATGATAAAATTGAGAGGACGAAGATTAAATGGCTAGCCTTAGTGCTCACAGATAAGGAACCAGCATGGTTGAGGGATGACACAGTTCCCATCACAAAGGATTCTTCGAGTCTCACCGTAAAGGTTTGACGATTGCGATTAGTTCCCACTGCAACAGATAGTACTGACTTTGTATCGAGCTGCTCTTATTGCTAGCCTCATGTTGAGGTTTAATGTAAATTTCGCCCACATGATTATCATAGAGATTTGGGAAAGAGCATTGAGATATAGGACTTCCATTCCTTTCCTTTATTTGATAGCCACTTATGTCGTGAGGCTAGATTACCTATAGGACACTCATATATAGGACATTGCTAAGGTCCAAGATGAGTCAAACCCTATTGCTATGGGAAATACATAAACCTCTATATTAGGGGCACACTAATTGAGGATCAACCTGATGAGAACAAGCCAGTAGGTGCACCTGCACCCACTGGAGAGGGGGCTGCCACACCTTCTGAGCCTCCCGCCACAGAGGTTGGCACTACTACATTTCCTAAGGCAGCCCTGGCCATTTTTGCAGCTAGACCTCCGGTCTCAGCCCTAGCCAATATGTTCACCCGAAAAACCTAACACAACTAGATAGGTTCACTGAGCGGAATGAGAGGATGTCACAACCCAAGCAAGGATCCCAGACTGAGATACAAAATCTAGAACAATGAATGGCTCCAATCTAACCCATGGAACATACATAGCATGGGTACAAGCATCACTAAAGTGGAAATAAAGAATGAACAAGATATAAGCGAAAGTCTACATAGCATATCAACATGAACGTAAACACGAGTCAACATTGTTGAACCATCTATACCTAGCTATCTAAAAAGCCTCTAAACATCTTATGAGCTGATGGGACAACACCCTCAACTATCTCTCTACGTTTGAAACTAAAAGATATAAGAAAAAGAGATATAATCAAAGCTGACGTACTCGGATCATGAGGATTCACCAAAACTAGGATCAAGCAAGACTGAGCGAGAGTTGCTAACGATGGGACCAAGATGGATCACCCAAACTTATATCATGACACGACATAACATAGAAGTATGCAGTCAATACTTTGAATGTACTAAGTATGTAGAGAAAGTAAAATATGCTATTAAGGCAAAAGTCTGAAATCATGAGTATAAAATAAGATAGAACATGATAGTAAGAGCAACATGCTAAAAATCATATTCCTGGAGTAATCATAAATATGAGATTATTCATCATAAGTTGAGATATAATGACCCAAGGTTTGAAAATTGAAATCATATCATGTACCATACTTGAAATCATAAGTGAAGACTCATAAACTAATCAATGGGTCAAATATGCCATGAAACATAGTATCGTAAGTCATGAACATGAATAACTTAAAACATGAGAAATAATGGGAGGCTTCGTCATAATTGACACCATCATGATAAAGTTTACATGATGCCCCAACTATCTCGCTTAAGTGGGTAGAGCCATCCCAAGCTTGCCAAGGCAAGGAATGATTAAGGTGTGATATCACTGTGAGTCCTCATAGGGTTTGAATACGAATATATACCAATAGCGGCACATAGTTTCGAGAGTCAGGGTTTGCATGAATCCCNACTACTCTCCCAGTGAGTCCTCATAGGGTTTGAATACGAATATATACCAATAGCGGCACATAGTTTCGAGAGTCAGGGTTTGCATGAATCCCAAGCCTGCTCGATGCTAGACACTACTCCCAAAAACATGCGCATGGCCCATAATCAGTATTATGAAAATATACTTGAACTTACAGGGGCTAGCCGAAACATGAAATCATAATCATATTTGACATGCATGAGATATTCATGATAATATGCCATAGAGTTAGCCATGATACTTGAACTTGAATTAAATGAAAATAATACATGCTTTAATGAAACTTCATAACTTGAAATCATAAAATTCATAGGCTTAAGATTCATAAACTTCCATACATATTTGGATAATATATGATGACTTGAAATCATAGGCTCATAAACTTGAATTTCATAAATCATGCATAATAGGGAGTAATCTTCATAGAGAGTCAAATCTATCCTAATAGCCATAAATCACCAGTTGAAACATGAGATAATTGAACCCATAGAGATATCATGAATAATTTTATAGAATTGGGGAAACCCTAGAATTTCAACATAACATGCTTAGAGACTTGAAATCATAGAATAGGGATGAAATTAGGCATGAGGGTGGAAGAATTTCCCCCATTCATAACCCTACATACATGGGTAATTGAATCTTAGACTTTTCTTGAAAACCTAAGAAATATTTGAAGAGATTTGATGAAGAACCCTAGCCTTGATCTTAAGGAGAGGACCTTCAATCTACTATTTTTTCGAAAGAGTCAGGACTTAGGTTAGGTTAAACTCCTTAATACACTCATTAAGAAACCCAAAATGATGTCACTTAGGGATTCGAAGCTTAGGAAGTTATGAAAATACCCCTGGGAAATGTAATTAAAAAGCTGACTGCTAGTCACCACAAGTCGTACCACAAGTTGTACCACTCCATTTCTTGTCAGTCCCATTTTCAGGTTCTCTGATTCTCAAACCACAAGAAATCACCAAGACTCATTTTTTCCTAGAACAATTCATACCATGACTCATTCCATCATCTTTCCATCAAAAGACCCAAACCACAAACCCTAACCAGGAGTCGTACTATCCAACCACGACTCGTAGTATCGGCCAGTACACCCTCCATCTGCTTTTGGACTTCCTCAGGATGGATGACACCACGATTTGTCACTACCTTCTATGACTAGTACCACAAGCCATTGTCAATGGACTAGGAGGAACTGCAGCTTATCGCGACTACTCCCACGACTCGTACGACGAGTTGTTCCGAGGAAAATTATAGATTTTTTCTACTGATTCTAGTACAAGTTTAGGGATTGACCATGGGGACTTTTGGGGGTGATACATTATCTCCCCCTTGGGAACATTCATCCTCAAATGGAGGCTAAATAAACTGAAAATAATAGAGGAAGAAGCTCCAATCCCATAACTGAAAGCTATAGATTGAAAAACTGATGAAGTGATTGACTCTAGACTAAGATACATGACTGAACTGAATTCATGAAACATAAATGCATGTTATAACATGAAAGGAACTAAGAGACATGAAGTTTACATGAAACTATATAGAGTACTTAGGGAGGAAACCAATACCTCATGTTGGAACTGAGTCGGAAGGGAAAAGATGTGGGTATTTAGCCATTATATCTGCTTTGGCTTCCCACATAGTCCCTCAACAAGATGATTCCTCTGTAAAACCTTTGCTAAAGCTACTTCCATGTTCCTAAAATTTCGAACCTGACGATCAAGGAAATCAACTGAAACATCCTCATA
Organism: Datura stramonium; assembly: GCA_018107945.1. NCBI lineage: Eukaryota > Viridiplantae > Streptophyta > Magnoliopsida > Solanales > Solanaceae > Datura > Datura stramonium. The sequence continues at coordinate 33,562 of JACEIK010009607.1, read as the reverse complement.
GGTAAGGGTATCCTTCACCCCAATGCTCCATACCAGAACAACTAAAGCTGGATCACCTAAGCACTTCTTTAGCAGAGACACATAGAACACTAGATGCATCAAAGTTAACTCCGCTGGTAGCTCAAACTAATATGCCACCTTACCAACTCGCCTTAGAATCCTATAAGGACCAATATATTGGGGACTAAGCTTCCCTTTCTTCTTGAATATCATAACTCTCTTCATGGGATACACCTACAGAAACACTCAATCATCAACCTTAAACGCAAGCTCTCTTCCTAACATCCACATAAGATTTCTGATGACTCTGAGGTATTTTCAACCTTTCATTAATGAGATAAACTTTCTCTATAGCCTCATGAACTAAATCTGGCCCTATCAACATAGCCTAACCTACCTTAAACCATCCAATCAGCGATTTACACTCTTCCCATATAGAGCCTAAAATGGAGCTATCTAAATGCTGGAGTTGTAACTGTTATTATAAGAAAACTCAATGAGAGTCAAGTGATCATCCAAACTACCCATGAAATTAATAATACATTCTCTTAACATGTCTTCAAGAGTCTGAATGGTCCACTTGGCCTGACCATCTGTCTGTGGGTGAAAAGTTATACTAAGTTTCACCTATGTAACAAGTGCCTTCTGAAACGATCTCCAAAACTGAGAGGTGAACTGAGTACCCCTATTTGAGATGATAGAAAAAGGAGCTCCATGCAACTGAACCAACTCCTGAATGTACAATCTAGGGTAATCCTCAGTTGAATCTATAGTTTTGACCGATAAGAAATTTATGGATTTCCTCAACTTGTCCACAATAATCTGTATAGATTCATATTGTCAGCGTATATGAGGCAACCCTATAATGAATTCCACATTGATCTATTCCCACTTTCAAGTAGGAACACTAATGTCCTAAAGAGTAACTCTAGGTCTCTGATGCTCAACCTTTACCTTTTGGCAATTCGGGCACTTAGCCACAAATTCCTCTATGTCCTTCTTCAAGCTATTCCACCAATAAACTTTTAGTAAATCACATTACATCTTGGTGGCACCTGGATGGATAGAGTACCAAGAGCCATGAGCCTCGCTTAACATCCTCTCTCTCAAGTTATCCACAGTTGTAACACACAATCACCCCTAATATCAGAGTACACCATCTCCCCTTTAGGAGAAAATCTCTAATTTCTTATTTCAGACAGCTTCCTTCAACCTCACTAAGATAAGATCCTCATCTTCCGTTACTTTAATCTCCATCACCAATGAATATTTCGATCCATTATGAATAATAATGCCACCATCCAATGAATCTATAAGGCAAACTCCTAAACGAGCAAGCCTATGGACATCCTTCACCAACTCCTTTCTCCCATTTTCGACATGGGACCACTCTCCATGGACATCCTCCTAATATCATCCACCACTGCATTGGCCTTACAAGGATGATAAAGGAAACTCATGTCGTAGTCCTTGAGAAGCTCTAACCATCTCTTTTATCCTAAATACAAATGCTTCTGAGTAAACACATAAACAAGGCTCTTGTGGTCCGTGAACACATCCGCATGTACCCCATACAAATAGAGCCTTCAGATCTTCAAGGCAAACAACACAGCTGCCAACTCTAGGCCATGCATCGGGTAATTCTTCTCATGAGCCTTCAGCTGTCTAGAGGCATATGCAATGACCCCATGTTGTAGCAACATACAACCATGACCAACCCTAAAGGCATCACAATACACAATGAAACCATCTATGCCATCTGGTAGGGTTAATACTGGGGCTGAAGTGTGTCGACTCTTTAACACTTGAAAACTCTTCTCGCAAGCCTCCGACCACTGAACTTTGACATTCTTATAGATTAACTTAGTCAAAAGTGTTGCAATAGATGAAAATAGCTCTACAAACCTCCTGTAGTATCCAACTAAACCTAAAAAGCTCATGATATCTGTAGGACTGACAGGTCTAGGCTAATTCTTCACTGGCTCTATATTTTGCGTGTTCACATGCATATCCTCACAAGACACCACATGGCCTAAGAATGCTACTGAGTTCATCCAAAACTCACACTTCCTGAATTTAATAAATAGTTGGCGATCCTTGAGATTCTGCAACAGAATCCTCAAGTGAGTGGCATGCTCCTCCTTTCTCTGAGTGTATATGAGGATTTCATCTATATATACAATCATGAACATATTCAAATACTGCACCTGCTGCATGTATTCGAGTCCTGGGCGGCACGATTACCTCTCATAGCAGGTGTATAAATGATGGGTCCGCCGGGTTGAGAGACCAGCGAACTGGGTGTGCTACCTATCGCTGATAAACTCTAATGTAAAATACCAAGGATATCTTAGTGACCATACTGAGTCCTGAAAGCTATCTTCGGAATGTCACTCTCCCTAACACTAAGCTGATGATAGTCAGATCTGAGGTCTATCTTTGAAAAGAACTTATAACCTTTAAGCTGGTCAAATAGATCATCAATCATGAGGAGGAGATACTTTTTCTTAGTCGTGTTATACCCTGGAGCCTAAAGATCAAACCGACAGTTCAAATGGAGAAAAAGTTCAAATTTGGCAGTAGACTCAAAATGATTCATGAGAAAACTCATGAGATCAACCCATGAGTCATGATGTGACTCGTGGGGAAGGCCAGGGAATGAAATTTAAGACTTGAGAAGGTTAGATCCCACGGGAATGACCACAACTCATGGTCAGACCCCACAAGTCATCAAGTTAGATGTAGGGAGGGTGAATAAGAAAAGAAAAGATAAAAGGGGTAGTGGACTTGACGGGAGGTCCCCACGATTCATGGTCAACTCCCACGATTCGTAATCAAGCATGGATTAAATTTTGTCGAGGCAAGGTAGTGCACATCACGGACGGTGACCATGAGCTGTGGTCACCAGTAACGAGTCGTGAGGTTGCCGTTAAGAGCCTAGGAGACCTTTTGAGCAGTTTACTTCACGGACGACTCCACGTAGCAATGAGTCGTTAGGATCACCTAGCAGTTATTTTCTGCGAATTTAGTAAGGGCTTTTCCATAATTTCTAAGTTCTTAAGACCTAAACTACGTCGTTTTGGGTTATGAATAGTGACTTTTAAAGGGGTTAAGTTCATTTTAGGCCTCACTCATTCATGCATGCAAGGTAGAAGACTTGATAGGGTGATCAAGCCTAGAATTCATCAAATCCTCTTCAATTTCTTATTGGGCATCTAAAGAAGTGTTAGAATCAGCCACCGACAGGTATGTAGGGTTATGAATGGGTGATTTCTTTCACATCCATGCCCAATCCCTCTCCAAATTATGAAATTCTATGTCTAATCTATGGGGTTTCTACCTAAATGCATGAATCTCCTTTTTCTATACATGGATATGATTAAATTATGATTCTACTATTGAATTATGAAGCATGGACAATTTTTATAATGTTTTCAATTTAAAATCATGCTTCTAGTTTTACGAATTAGAAGCCCATTGACGAGATGTTCATGAAAGATGAGATTTGTGAGGAATGTATGATGACGACAAGAGATTATGATGAAAAGAATGTTCTAAAGCTATGCATGTTTACAATTATGTTTTCGATGAGAATTGAGTATTTCTAAGTATGATAAAGCTTTGGGCAATGCCCACATGGTAAGTATGAATGATAATTTTCCCGAATTAAGCTTACCACATTGTTTTGGAGCAAAGACTCCTAATTATATTCTTACCTTGTGGTATGTTTGAGTTAAGTCTTCCTATGCATAGCTTACCACAAGGTTTTGGAGTGAAGGCTCCCAATTATATTATCAGCTTCTGGTATGTTTTGAACTAAAGCTTCACATAAGCATTATTACATATTTGAGATGTATTGATTATTGAGCTTCATCAATAGACGATGTTGAGCTTTGTTATCCAACGATGTAGAGCATATGCATGTTTTTGGGAGTAATGTCTAGCACCGAGTAGGCTAAAGGTCAATCACCTTATGCCTCAGAACTACGCGCCAACGTAGGTTTACACTATTATATATTACTTGGGACCTCCCTAGTGAGCTTCCCCTGCCCGAATAGGCCTTCAACATGATATCGATATCATGGTATAGTCCCTAGTCCTGGTAAGTCTTTGGATGGCTCTACCCACTTGAGTGTGATAGTTGGGACCACATAAGCTCTATAGTGGTATGTCGATTTAAAGATGAGTCTCCCATTGTTCCTCATGATTTCAGATATGCATATTCATTACTCATGAGATATATGTCAATGCATGTTCTATAGCAGGTTTAACTCAATGTTCAGTTTTATGTATAAGTGTCAGAATTCAGCTTTTAGTCAATCAATTCAGTTATGATGTATTAAGTTATGTTATGTCATTTTATGAAGAGATCATGATTTCAAAAAGAATGCATGCAAGCCTACTCTCAGATTACTGATGTTTATGTTTTACTTAATGCATTATCTTTAAATGATTTTACTTACTTTAGCGGTGTTTCTTACCCTGCATACTTGATACATTCTATGTACTAACTGCATACTCTATGTAGTATCGTTTCATGATATAGGACCCAGCTCTCAGGTTCAGCCCCGCTCGTAGTCAGCTTATCAGAATTAGCATTCATATTATGGGTGAGTCCTCATCTCCGCGAGGACTAGACTATTCAGTTTTCTTATATGTATTTCAGTAATAGTTTTGTTGAGTTAGTTGGGGTCTTGTCCTATCAACTCATCATATTTAGAGGCTTTTCAGACATATGTATGTATTCAGCTTCGAATTTAGTATTCTGATGTTATGTTTAAATTAGACTTCCTCTATGAGTACATTGTTGATTACTCAGTTTCTTGATTGAGTTAGATGTATACTTATGCCATGGGTCAACTTAGGGTCTCCCGGGGTCCCTCGTCCCGTGTTATGATTCGGGATTCCGTTCGGATCGTGACAAACTTTGTATCAGAGCAATAGGTTTGAAGCGTCCTAGGGTGTCTAAAAGCCGCGTTGAGTAGAGTCTTTTTCATGGGTGTGAATCGCTCCACACTTATGACGAAGGGGCTACGAGATGTTTAGGAAATGTTCCCTTCTTTTATAATTTATGTCGTGCGATGAAATGTCTTCCTATTCCTCTAATTCTTGCTATTCGCGATTGCAGAATCATGGATTCTCAAAGAATGAATGGTAGCCAGAAATAGGAATGGTGAAGGCCACGAGGATGGAAATCATAATGGGCACCAGCAGGCTCCACCAGTTCAGAAGCACCAGGCACCGGAGCTAGTTGCTCATTCTAAGTTTTGAGCTTCTATTCATATGCTGGCGCAGGCCTTGATCGCTCAGTTCAATCAGCAAGCTGTTGTGCATGTTCCACAAAATGGCAATGCAGCGCCGGCTCGAGTCATAGACTTCTTGAGGATGAACCCATCGGAGTTCCTTGGGTCCAACATAGATAAGGACCCGCATGAGTTCATGGATGAGATTGTCAAGATCATACAATTCATGGGGGTGAATGGGATTTAGTGCACAGAGTTGGCCTCTTACTAGTTGAAAGGGGTAGCGCATATCTGGTTTCGCCAATGGAAGGATAGCAGGGTCGCCGGAGCAGGTCCTGTCACTTGGGAAGAGTTCCATGTTGCATTTCTAGACCGATTCTTCCCTCGTGAGAAGAGGGACCTGAAGGTAGCTGAGTTCATGAATTTTAAGCAAGGGAGAATGACTATACAAGAGTATTCCTTTGAGTTCACTCGCCTATCGAAATATGCCCCAGAGTTGTAAGCCGATGAGAGGGCACGGGTGAGTAGATTCGTCAATGGAGTAGTGGGCTATTTGGACAAGGATTGTAGGACCGCTATGCTCTATCAGGATATGGATCTTCCACGGATAGTGTTGTACGCCCAGCAGATGGAGGTGCCACATCTAAGAGGGAGGCCAAGAAGGCCAGGACCGATGACCACAAATTCTTACAGTTGAGGTCAAGATGTGGGCACCGATAGCCGACCCACCAGAGATCATCAACCCCAACATCTTAAGCATTGAGTGTTCCATCCAGGCCTGGACATGATCAGATAGGGCTAGCATCAGGCTCGAGGAGTCAGAGCAGCAGACCCGCAGATTCTAGCATCCCAGCTTGTCACAGATGTTGTCGGGGGCACACAGGCCAGTTCTTGGCAAGTTCAGGTGCTTGTTTCGGGTGTGAGCAGCCCGGTCACATGCTTAGAGATTGTCCTACTACGATGCAAGATCAGGTTGGGGCCCAGCTTCTAGTACAGTATCCCCTCCCGCATGCTCAACACATCAAGGGGCATCTACCAGTACAGCTAGCGGTCAGCGCCAGAACAGAATCTATGCCTTAGCATCCCGTCATGAGCAGGAGGTCTCCCCAAAAGTAGTCGTTGGTATGTTACGAGTTTTCATATCGATGTTTATGTTTTGCTAGATATAGGGGCTACCTTGTCTTTTATGACACCTTATGTGGCCAGTAGCTTCGGAGTCAATCCCGAAGTCTTTTCAGAACCCTTCTCAATTTCTACTCTAGTAGGTAACTCAATTATTGCTAGAAAGGTGTATAAAGGTTGCCCAGTATCAATCCTTCATAAGGTCACCTCAACAGATTTTATATAGTATGCATGATCGATTTTGATGTTATTCTCGACATGGATTGGCTATTTGCATGCTATGCTTCAGTTAATTGTAGAACCCGGGCAGTAGAGTTCAGATTTGCGGATGAGCCAGTCTTAGAGTGGAAGGGTAGTTCAGTTGTGCCTGTAGGTCGTTTCATTTCCTACCTTAAGGCCAGCAAGATGATTTCTAAGGGTTGTATGTACCATCTAGTTAGGGTTAAGGATGTTGAGTCCGAGACCCCGGCTATCCAGTCAGTTCTAGTAGTATGTGAATATTAGAGGTCTTTCCTAATGATTTGCCAGGTGTTCCTCCCGAGCGGAAGATTGATTTTTGTATTGACCTTCTTCCTAACACCCAACTTTTATGGACCTGATGAACAGGGTGTTCATGCCATATCTGGACATGTTCGTGATTGTGTTTATTGATGACATCCTTATATACTCTCAGAGCGAGGAGGAGCATGCCGCTCATTTGAGAGTAGTGCTTCAGATGCTCAAGGATCGTCAATTATATGCCAAATTCAGCAAGTGCGAGTTTTGGTTGAAATCAGTAGAATTTTTGGGCCATGTGGTATCAAGTGAGGGTATAAAGGTGGATTCTCAGAAAATCGAGGCGGTGAAGATTTGGCCTAGACGGGTGAATCCTTCAGATATTCATAGTTTCTTGGGTCTGGCCGGCTATTATCGAAGATTTGTTGAGGGTTTCTCCTCCATAATAGCACACACCCATCCTTTAGCTTACATTACAATCCGATAAGTCCTACTTGATCTTACATTCAAACATTCTTAAATTAGTGAAGTAATACACTAAGGGCAAGCTTATGGGTCAATACACTTGGCATGTGAATTCTTTGTGAGAGTAAGCTTAATTCTTATTTATATACCCATACACAGTATGATTTGAAAATGTGTGAGTAAAAATGGGTAACTCTCTTCTTGTGAGGGCACATGTTTAATGAATGATAAAATTCATGTTGGATTTCTTGGTCGGTTGATTTGCATGAGTTGCTGAGATTAAGAGTCAATTCTTGAGGTTAGGAAGTCTTCACATAGTAATATTTTATTTTAAGGGTTAAATCTTGCATGTTCTATTTTAACTTGCTATCTATAAAAAATCGTTGTAGCCGTAGCTTGAATTGTCATACTCAATTGGCTATGTGTGAATCTTCCTGTGCATGAGATGTAAAAGGGTTGTTCGAGGACGAACAAGGCTTTAAGTATGGGGTAGTGATCTTGGGCATAACTGCTTGCCCAAGTGCTATTTTATAACTTGATTTAGTCATGTTTTTCTATTTATACACTTACATTATCATGTGATTTTATGTAAATTTTGATGTGTACTAACCAACATGATTAGTCCTTATTTCGTAGGTGAAAAATGCATTTGAGGGACTAAATAATGGTGGGTGAAGTAGAGGAATGGATTTGGAAGCAAATTGCAAAAGTCGTAAACGAAGCATGCCATGGCAAGGCTGGCCACGCCAGGAAGCGTGCCATGTTGTCCGTGTGCCATGCCCAGCGTCGTGCCACGCCAATGCCAGGCACGAGAGAATGCAGCAAATCAGGCCTCTAGTGCGCCAGCGCCGTTCCACGCTAGGCACATCTACGTGCTAGAGGCCATGTCACGCAGGCCATCGCGCATCCCAGGCGCCATGCCACGTTGCCATCGCGCCATTCCTCGGCCGAATGTAATTTTAAGGCAATTTCCCGTGAGCTTACGCATTACCTCTGTGTCATGGAGGCAAATCGGTGCATCCACCTCCGTGTCACAGAGCAATTCCATGACAGGACAAAATTTGCAAATTCCCTATTTACTATAAATTGAACCTTTACTTCTAAAATCATTTGTCACGAAATATTTTCTGAAAACCGTAGAGGAGCGAAGGGAGAAGTGAAGAACTCACCTAGGGTTCACCAATTTTACCTTCTCTTTTACCTATTCTTGTAAGTACACTACTCTAAACGTGTTTTTGAGCTATTGTATGAACATGAGTGGCTAAAACCCTTCCTCTAGGGTTGAGGCCACGTGATATGATTGTAATTGCATGAATTCGTTTTGGTTTGAGTTGTTAATTGTTGTTTTGTCTTACATTCTTCATTATTATTGTTTTTATGCTTTATCACCATGAAAACAAATGCGTTAAGATTAGGTAAAAGCTTGAAAGAGTAACCCTAGGCAAGAACATAGGAATTTAGGGAGCAAGTTCTTATCTTTCGATAGGATTCGCGGTTAGGATAGAAAATATACCTAATTTTCCTTTCTTGGTTGAGAAAACGGGATGAGAGCAAGACACTGGCTTAGAATTATCACTCCACCACTCGTAGAAGTAGTTGTGAAGCTAAGTTAGGTTAAATGATTAGAGGTACGAAAGTCCCTAATAAAGAGCAAAAACCCCGTAAACCACATCCATATAGTTGAATTGCCCACGAACTAGGATCTCACATCCTCGCTCAACGTTGTAGTTGTGAGGCTAGTTTATCGTGTTTAGAGGCTCGAAAGACCATGAACATTTCATATTCCAACTATGTGAGACAACAATTGATAATTTCATACTTGAACCATTACAAAGTGTGACATTGCATGATTATTCGACCTTACCACTAGTTGTTTCTTATATTGTTTCCAGATTATTTTGTGACCACCCCGAAATTTAATTATAATTTACTGAAAACCTCTATAATAAAAACTTGTGAAGGTTAATCTCACACTTGAACTTCATAATTTGCTGAATTGGTCTAGTCCCTGTGGGTTCGACATCCGGCTCTTGAAAAGGGCCACTGTATTACTTGTACGCCCGCGTACGCTTGCGTGTGTGCAGGAGCATGAACACCATACCATAATGATAGAGCTTACATGATGTCCCAACTATCTCGTTTAAGAGGGAAAAGTCGTTCTAACCTTGCCAAGGCAAGGAACAATTTAGTGTGATATCACTTGTGCGTCCCTGTAGGGTTTGAACATGAATATATACCTACAGTGGCATGTAGTTCTATAACTTAGGGTTTTCCTGAACCCCTAGCCTACTCGTTGCTAGAAACTACTCCCAAAAATATGCACATTTCTCATAATCAGTATCGTGAAAATATACTTGAACTTTCATGGGCTAGCCGAAATATGAAATCATAATCATATTTGACATGTGTCAAATATTCATGAAAAGATGTCATAGAGTTGGCCATGATACTTGGACTTAAATTTCACAAAAATAATACATGCTTTATGACACTTCATAACTTGAAATCATAAAATTCATAGGCTTAAGAGTCATAAACTTTCATACATATTTGGATAATACATCATGACTTGAAATCATAGGCTCATAAACTTAAATTTCATAAATCATGCAAAATATGGCATAATCTTCATAAACTTGAAATCATGAATTAGTAAGTAAATTAAGAGTCAAATCTTCCCTAACAGCCATAAATCATCAATTAAAACATGAGAGAATTAATCCCATACAGATATCATGGATAATTTCATGAAATTGGGAAAACCCTAGAATTTCAATATAACATGCTTAGAGACTTGAAATCATAGAATAGAGATGAAATTGGTCATGAAGGTGGAAGAATGTCCCCCATTCATAACCCGACATATCTGGGTAATTGACTCTTAGACTTGTCTTGATAACCCAAGAAAGATTTGAAGAGATTTGATGAACCCTAGCCTTGATCTTAAGAGAGGATCTTCAATCTACTACTGTTTTCGAAAGTGTAAGGACTTAGGCTAGTTTAAAATGCTTAATACATACTTTAATAAACCCAAAACGATGTCACTTAGGGGTTATAAGCTTAGGAAGTTACGAAAATACTCTTGGAAAAATGTAGTTAAAAAGCTGACTGTCAGTCACCATGAGTCGTACCACGAGTCGTATCACCTTACCACGACACGTTGTGTCCTTCCAGTGCTTGCTAGTTCTATTTTCTGGTAGTCTAATTATCAAACCATGGGCACTCACCATGAATCATAATTTCCTACAACGAGTAATACCATGTCTCATTACATCGCCTTTCCCTCAGCAGACCCAAACACGACCTCTGACCACGAACCATACCATCTAACCACGCCTCATCGTATGGGCAAGTACACCCTCCATCTACTTTTTGACTTCCTCAGTATGGATGACACCACGACTTATCACTATCACCTTTGTCTTGTACCATGAGTCGGCATCACTGGACCAGGAGGAATTGCTGCTAACCACGACTGCTCCCACGGCGAGTCGTTCTGAGGAAAATTGCAGTTTTTTTGCTAATTTTGCTACAAGTCTAGGGCTTGATCGTGGGAACTTTTGAGGGTGTTATCGAGAAAGATTAATCTACTTACTCAAAAACTCAAGCTATTTGTGGAGAGATCTATTGCTACTGTAGTTGATCCGATAAATGAGTCCATAAGGATTGTGCATTGGAGGATCAATAATATAGAAAAGCTAGTCAATGAGTAGCTGAGAATGAGCCACATAGAGAAGAAGGAAATGCAGAAAGATCTCTGTGACTCTAGAGTTAACAATCATATGGTAGGAGATGATGGAACTCCGAGTAGGGCACCTAAGAGTGCCGAGAAAACTGGAGATCATGACCCCATGGGCGAGTCTCGGAATTTAATTGTGCCAGTCACTGGCACCATTTATGGTACCAATACTGAGGTTGTACCTATAGCCCCAACTCAACACCGAGGACCGACAATTAAGCACCACAGGTAAGTCTCCACCTGCTATTCTTTTATATTTTGTAGTGCTTTGGGAAAAAATACCACCATTTTGTTGGGGTAGGGGCTATGTCCGTGTCCATCCTTGGGTTTTTATTGTTGTGTTCTTTTCCTGAGGACGTTTTATTTTATGTTGAACTAGAATGTTTAGCTTAGATTTTATTTTGTTTTGTTGGAATAGGTAGAAGAAAACTAGGAAGTCTTAGGGCAGTAAAAAAATGTAACAAATGGCACACTTGAGCATGAATGAATGTTTTAAAAAAAACATATCCCTCCAAATTTTTAGTTGTGCTTCTTTATTTCAGTATGTTGACTTGTATGACTCATAGTTTGACATTGTGTGTATCAGTGGAATCATTGTGGTTTAATCTAGTGTACAAATCTAATAATTGCTAGTTGATGATTAAACCTTATGCCATGTGTGTGTGAGCCATCTTTCTTAGTTCTTACATTGTGTGTATGATCTAGAACTTGCACGGTTAGTCTTGCTACGATCATAGGATTGATTTGGTCAGGAAAGGATTATAGGCCTTTTTTGTTGTAAGTCCACTATAGAATAAAAGACCATTTAATTAACAGAAATAATAACTAGATCCTAATTTTGAGCCTTAACTATTTTTGTTGATTAGACAAACTGTCATCCTATCTTTGTCTTTGTAATCCATCTTTTGGCCTCAGTCCCTCCTTGGATACTACGCTTCAACTTAGGCAAATCGCATAAGTTGAGAGTAGCAGTTGAGAACAAATGAAGCCAAATTTGGGTGTGAAAATACAAAGCTAGTTGATGAAAGAAAAGAGAGTGTGGTAATAGAAAAAAGAGAAAAAAGAAAAGAAAAGAAAAAGAGAAAATCTAGAAAACTGTGATACAAAAATAAAAGTAGTCATATGTTGGAAATATAAACACACCCAAACTATGTTGAAATAAAGAACGGAAGATAAGGGCTTAGAAAAGAAACAAAAAATAAAACAAAAAGTGTAGTATTCGAGGAGGGTCAAGTCACTTATCCAAATAAGCAATATCCATACCCATGCCCATGCCTACTATAACACCCCCAAAAGTCCCTAAGATCAGACCCTAGACTTGGAGTAGCAACCAGCAGAAAAATCTACAATTTGCCTCAGAACGAGTCATGGTACGACTCTTACATGGTACCACGAATAGTGGTTAGACTCGTGGTAAGCAACAGAGAGATTATTAGGTTCCAAATGTCAGGATTCATGTGACGAGTTGTTATATAAAATAATGACCCATTTTGTTCCTCATCATGACCTAGTAGTCCAGAAATGTGTTAAGTTTTTCCAAAACCTACGAGCCAAATGATAACTCGTGGTAAGAAGCAACAGATCTTGGTATGGAGTCATTAGATAAAGTTTAGAGAAGGTGCAAGCATGGTCCGCTGACCACACTCGTGGTAGGTAAGGATGAACCATGATGAGCACCCTTTTATGAAGATCAGAGAAGTAAATTTTTGGTCCAGCATGCAACTAATAGTCACTGATGTGCTATTGGTTTACAACATTTTTTATGCTTAAAACTGAGGAAATAAGCACGAACTTAGGTATGTTTATACAGATATGATTCAATTTTACATTGTTTTTAGGGAAATGAGGTGTTGGAGTTGAAATGTGCAAAAGCGGTGAAAAAATGCAGGAAAAAGGCCAACTACGGATCACAGTATATGTCGTACCATTTTGGTACGAGCCGTAGTATGAATTGTGGAAAAATCTAGAAGATGTGCTGAACCAAAGTGTCAAAGTAAGACTCTTGGTATGAGTCGTACCATCCTAGTATGAGCCATACCAAGGCATTCGTGGTAAAGTTTCGAAGAAATTGCACTAAGTTAGTCTCCTGGTATGGGTAGCAACGACAAGTCATGTTATCAACCTATGACCTGTACCAAGGAATCATGGTAAACTTCAGAAGAATTGAAGAAAGGAAGAACTCAAGGTATGACCAGATGTCATGAGTCGTAGGATGAAGTTACAAGTCGTACCAAGTTACTCAGGGAAATAATCAGAGGATGCCAGAAGTTTCAGGTTCAAACCACGACAAAACAGTATGACTTGTAGGCTTATGGTACGAGTTGTACCAGTTTCCAACACTTAGTCAAAATTAGAAGATCCAGCCAACATACAAGTGAAGGTACGACCTGTACAATCATGGTGTAGGTTTTAGGCGAAGTCGGCGGTAGTTTAAGTAGTTTTTTTTATCAATTTAGGAAAAGTTTATAATTATTTATATAAATATTTTTATAGGTTATTTTTGTAAGGAGAGAATAGAATAGTATTGTTAAGAGAGGTTTTTGTCTTTTGGGATTATTGAGAGCAACTTTAGGGAGATTTTTTGCTTTGATTATTCCATTGTTCTTGAATTGTTCTTCATTAATTTTTGCAATAATCAAGTGGGTTTTCTTTCAATCATCTTTGTAAGTTCTAAATTATGTTTTTTCCCTTGAATACTTATAATTCTTTTACAATCATGAGGCTAAAATCTCCACAGCCAGGTTGTGAAAACCATTGTGAATTAACAAATTAGAGTTTGCAAAAAGTGATTCTAACCAATGCTAATGCTTGTATTGTATTCTCTATCTTTAATGTTTCTTAATGGAGCGAAATGTTAAGACTTGCCTGAATCCTTTACTTGTTTGAATCTAAAGAAGTATAGATTAGGAAAAGAGAATTACAACAAAGCCTTAATATTTATGGGTCTATGAATGAATTTAGCTGCGGTCGCAGGATAGTTAATTTGGAACAAATTGATAACAGTTGAAGTGAAATCACTCATGAGACCAAATCCGGTGATTGAGTATAGTTATCCAATAGGTACCAACCAGTTGTTTGGACAAACCCTAGTTATCAGTTCTACAAGTAAGCATTGGGAAAGATCACGAGTGTAAAACCTAAAGATGTTATGAACCCATGGTGTCACGACCCGAACATAGACCCAGATCAAGACACGGGACAAGGAACACCGAGAGGCTCCAAGTCAACCCATGACATTTAAAACTCAACATAATGATACGGAAGTCTAACATACATAATAGCGGAAGTCTGAAAACATAATAACATCTGACATCTGGATACATAACACAATTTTGAAACTAAATACATACTATCTCTAATAAGCCTCTACATACTGACGAGTTGATGGAACAAGACCTCAAATTACTTACTAAAGACTGAAACTAAAAATACTAAACATAAACTGATAAAAGGATCCTCGAAGGATGAAGACTCACCAACTGTGGCTGAGGGATGCAAACTCTGAGGATCAGGCTAATGGCGGGGCTGAACCTAAATGTCCAAGCCTGTATCATGAAACGATACAGCATAGAGTATGCGATCAGTACTTGAAATGTACTGAGTATGCAAGGTAAGTAAAATGGACAGTTAAAATACATAAGAGTTCATAAGAGTAGGACAACATGATCATAAAGTAAGTATCATAATGTAAACATAAGAGATCAAGGTTTTTGAACCATTCATAAACCAATCATAATCATAGTCGTAAGAAAAAACTTTATGAAACATAACTTGAGCGAAAATAACATAAAAATAACCATGCATAAATCATGAGGAACAATGGGAGGACTTGTCTTAACCGACACAATCATGATAGAGCCTTACATGACGCCCCATTATTTCTCCCAAGTGGTCAAGACCATCCCCATCTTGCCAAGTAGGGGGACGTGCATGCATGGTGATATCATAAGGATCCAATAATAAAAAATATAT
>JACEIK010009606.1:0-49882 GCA_018107945.1 Datura stramonium | reverse complement strand
CTATGTTGTATCGTTTCAAGGTACATGCTCTGGTCTTTAGACTCAGCCCCTCCTTACCTTTTGCTTGGGGGTTGGTATTGGTTAAAAATAGGAGTAATTGACCTCAACCTCTTGTCTAAAAAAGCAGCAACCTTGCTATCCAAAAAGTAGCAGAAGAAGTTCAAAAACACACCAAATACACCTAGCTTTTTACTCATGAATTCAAGCAAGTTTAGTAGAATTCTCTCCTTTTATACTTGTGTATAATACCTACCAATAGGGAGCATATATTTGGCTTATAAATGCTTCAGGAATGTAGCAAGTCACCACAACAACACTGTCAAAACGCAGCTACAAGGAAGCAACAACTTCACCACAAAGTTACACCTTCACTTCCATGGACTTTTGCTTGAGTTTTGATGGTGTTTTCTTGAGGATTTGTCTTGGTTTCTTAGGCTTTGCTGCTGGAAAAGATAGAGGATTTAAGAGATTAAGCAAGAACCTCATACCTGAAAATGTTGAAAATGATCTCATAGCACAAAACTTAAAATATAAAGGTTTTTGGGCAGTGGCAGTTTTTAGGGCGGTGGCCACATCACTGCCCCATAGTGCCAGCGTAAAATGCCTACAACATTTTACTCTGAACTCTGATTGACAAGAGGTTTGATATTCTGAAAACTAGACTAAAAGACCTTTAATTTGATAGGTTTTGGGGTTTCTAATTCATTATATTTTGAGAGATATGATCATTTAAAGTTGACCCTTACTTATGAACTTCACATACTCTTTGCTTTTCCATCGTACACATTTTTCTTGTCATATACGACCAATATACAACCCATACTTCCCTTAGAATAGTATAAAAACACCAAATAATCACCAAAATTTTTTCCAGGTGTAACACATAAAGTCACCACAGTTGATCTAATAGAGTTAGATATGGTCGATTTCGACCTCATTCTCGGCATGGACTGGTTACATCTTGCTATGCCTTTGTTGACTGCAAAACTAGGGTCATTAAATTCTTATCTTAGAATGATCTAGTCCTAGAATGGAAGAGTAGTACTTTAGCGCCTAAGGGTCAGTTCATTTCATACCTTAAGGATAGGAAAATGATCGCTAAGGGGTACATCTATCACTTAGTTAGGATAAAAAATTCTAGTTTCAAGACCTTGACACTCAAGCCAGTTTTAGTTGTAAATGAGTTCCCCAATGTATTTCTCAAAGATCTTCCTAGAGTCCCCCTCGAGTGGAAAATATGCTTCGGCATAGACCTTCTTCTAGATAACCAGTCTATCTCTATTCCTTCTTACCGAATGGCTTCACCTAAGCTTAAGGAGTTAAAGGAACAACTAAAAGACCTTCTAGATAAGGGATTCCTCAGACCCAACATCTCTTCATGGGGTGCCCCAGTCTTATTCGTACGAAAGAAAGATAGTACACGTAGAATTGCATCGACTACCGTCAGCTGAACAAGGTCATAGTCAAGAACAGGTATCCCCTACCCAGGATTGATGACTTGTTCGATCAACTTCAGGGAGCTAGTTGTTTTTCCAAGGTAGATCTCAGAACAGGATACCATCAGCTCAGGGTCAGAGAATGTGACATTTCAAAAATAACTTTTATGGATATGATGAACAACTTTTATAGATGATATTCTGGTTTACTCCAAAATAGAGGAGGAACATGCAGATCACCTGAGGATAGGTGTTGCAGACTCTCAGGGACCACCAATTATTTGCTAAATTTAGCAAGTATGAATTCTAGCTGAATTCAGTTCCATTCCTTGGTCATGTGGTCTCCAATGAGGGTATGCAGGTAGATCCTCAAAAGATAGCAGCAGTCAAGGACTGGCTAAGACCCATTTCCCCAACAGACATCAGGAGCTTCTTGGGCCTAGCTAGTTATTATAGACAGTTCATAGAAGGGTTCTCCTTCATTGCTTCTCCTTTGAATAGGCTAACTCAAAAGAAGGTGAAGTTTCAGTGGTTTGATGAATGTGAGAAGAGTATTCAGGAGTTGAAGACTCGACTTACTACAACCCCAGTTTTGACTCTGCCAGAAGGTTCAGACGGGTTCGTGGTCTATTGTGATGCCTCCTGAGTGGGCCTTGGTTGTGTTATGATGCAGCATGTCAAAGTAATAACTTACACTTCCAGACAACTCAAGATTCATGAGAGGAACTATCCGACTCATGATCTTGAACTGGCAGTGGTAGTATTTGCCTTGGAGTTTTAGAGGCACTGCCTTTATAGGTTTCATGTGGATGTTTTTACTAACTACAAGAGCCTATAGTATGTTTTCAGTCAGAAGAACTTGAATATGTGTCATAGGAGATAGGTAGAATTATTAAAGGATTATGACATGAGTGTGTTGTATCACTCGGGCTAGACAAATATAGTGGCTGATGCCCTGAGTAGAATTTCTATGTGGAGTGTTACTCATGTAGAGGAGGATAAAAAGGAGTTGGTGAAGGATATTCATAGACTAGCTCTGTTAGGGGTCCAAGTAGTTGATTCAGTAGAATGAGGGGTTATAGTCCAGAACGGGTCAAAATCTTCCCTAGTGGTAGAGGTTAAGTCAAAGAAGGATGAAGACCCAATTCTACTCAAGTTGAAGGAAGCAGTCCTAAGGAAAGAGGTGGAAGTTTTCTCCAAAGAGGGAGATGGTGTGCTCTGTTATCAGGGCAGCTTGTGTGTTCCCGATGTAGATGTTTTGAGGTAGCAGATACTAACGGAAGCTTACAACACTAGATGCTCTATCCACCGAGGTGCCACCAAGATGTACCGTGATCTACAAGAAGTCTACTGGTGGAATGACATGAAGAAGGACATTGCAGAATTTGTGGCTAAGTGTCCTGATGAGTTGGTAAATTTACCAACTCATTCGGCTTTTTAGCATGAGATTTTGCTTGGTTCTCAACTTATTTAGGAAGGTTTTCTGCCCTTTTTCTTCTCTATGTAGGCATTTTATGGAAGAAAAGGTGATGGAGGATTTGAACTCAAAAAGATTTGCTAAAGACATGCTTTTAACCGGCGAAACACAGATTCAAACTTATGAAATGTAGGTGGAAGCAGTTGCTACCGCCTTGCTAAATACCCCAAAGGTTCCTAAGACTAGACCCGAGATTTGAAATGTAATTATCAGGAAAAGTTGGAAAATTTCCTCAGTACGACTAAACCTATGAGTCGTGGGTTGGTAGTACGGGTCGTAGGAAGACCTGTAGTTCAGATCAGAGATTTTTGTTCCCCAGACCATGAATTCTACTACGAGTGGTAGTATATGGGTACGACCCATGGTCAGGAGTCATAGCAAGTCTTTGGAGTTATCAAGGGATTGATTGTACGAGTGATGGTATGGTACATAGTATGGAGTTACGGGTCATAGTAAGATTTATGGATATATTTATAGGATTTGATCGATATGGGAGGATACCATGAGTCGTAGGAGGATTGTACGACTCGTACAGTTTTGTTGCGAATTCATTAAGGGCATTCTCATAAATCCTAAGCTTCTAACTTCCCAATGACGTTGTTTTAAGCTCTAAAAAGAGGGTTTTAAGGAAGTTTAACCTATTGTAATTCATTCAACTCCCATGCATGCAAGTTTAGAGGTTTTTCCTTGAAGATCAAGCTTGAATTCTCAAATTTTCCCCAAATCTCTTGGGCCTTCAAAGTCAAGTTTAGATTCAGCTTACCAAGGTATGTAGGGCTTTGAGTGAGAGTTTTCCTTCACTTTCATGCCCAAATTGCTCCTCAAGTTCATGAATTCAAGTTTATGATCTTATGGGGTTTTAGCCCAATTTCATGAAATTCTATATGATTGATTTATATGTTAATTCCCTTTATATTTCAAAGTATGTTTTAAGATTCATGGATAGATTTTATACCTATTTTGATTATAAATTCATGATTTAAAGTTTTAGAAAATTATGCCCAACCATGCAAGTTTCATGAAAAGTCAAGTTTATAATTTATGATTTCAAGTATTATGAGATATCTAGTATGAATGAATGTTTACAAATTACTTATGTATGAACCTATGAATTTAACTTATGAAGTCTATTTCAAGTATGCATGATTTTAAGGTTTGGGAAAGCCCATACAAGTTAAGTGTGTTGTCATGATTTAGCCAAGGCCAATAAGATCAGCTTATCATATGTTTTGGATTCAAGACTCCCACTACAACTTATGATATGTTTTGGAGTCAAGACTCCCCATGTTCATATTTCAGACTATGCATGAGATTATGATTTTAGTTTCGTTGAAAAATGATGCGAGCACTATGCATATTTTTGGTAGCAGTGTCTAGCACCAAGTAGGCTTGGGGTTCCAAGGTTCCTCGGTCTTAGAACTATGTGCAAATATAGGTATATTTATATTTGGTACCTCTCAAGAGAGTTTTCCCCGCCCTCCAAATGGTCTTCATCTTGATATCGATATCATGGTAGCATCCTTAGCCCTAACGAGGTTTTAGACAGCTCTGCCTACTTGAGCAAGATTGTTGGGGCATCATGTAAGCTCAATTATGATGGTGTCAGTTAAGGAGAGTCCTTCCATTGTTTCTCATGATTTCAGTTATGCATGTTTATGACTTATGATATTATGTTTTTCAGCAGGTTTGACCCAATGATCATTTTATAAGTTTCTACTTATGATTTCAGTTATGGAAAGCTATATGAATTCTATTTTAGCTTTGGGTCATTCTATTCAGATATGATATTCAACTTATGATTATACATGATTTAGATTCAGATTTCAGCATTCAGTCCCTACTCTCACGATCATAAGATTTATGTTTATATGTATGATTTCAGTTTATACTTACTTAGCATGTTTTACTACCTTGCATACTCAGTACATTCCAAGTACTGATTGCATACTCTATGATGTATCATTTCATGATACAGGTTTGGGTGATCAGACTCATTCCCGCCGCTATCCAGATTCCCACAACCTAGTTCAGTTTCTCATCATTTGTGTGTCATCATCCTTCGAGGACCTTCAGTTAGTGTTGAGCTATGTTAATTTCAGTTTTAGACTTCAGTGAGCTAGTTGGGGATGTTTCCCTATCAACTCTTCAAACATGATAGAGGCTTATCAGATAATATGTAGAATTTCCTCTTTGTTAGTGTTGACTTTGTTATGATTGATATGTATTCAGACTTCTACTTACTCATGGTTAATTCACCAGTTTCTACTTGATGTATGTTCTTTAGTTATCATGTTCATTTCATGGTCAACTTGGAGATATTCGTGGTTTTAGGTTCCGTGTCTCGATTCGGGCTTATGCTCGAGTTGTGACACTTTCACCTGCATTTAGCGGATTGGCTGTCACGACCCGAACATAGACCCGGATCGAGACACGGGACAAGGAATCCGGAGAGACTCCAATTTGACCCATGGCATGAACATAATGTCTAACTCAATCAATAAAAGCAGAAGATCAACATAATAACCATAGCGAAAGTCTAAGCACAATATAACATTAGAATACATACACGAATCTGAAGCTAATTACACTATTTCTGAAAAGCCTCTACTATTGATGAGTTGATGGGACAAGACCCAAACTAACTCTCTAAGTCTAAACTGAAAATACAAGGTAACTGATAAGGGATAGTCCTCGGGAGATAAGGATTCACCAGTTGAGACTGGGTGCGAACTCTGGAGACTGGCTAGCAACGGGGCTAAGTCTGGATATCGGAGCCTGTATCATCATGATACAACATAGAGTATGCGGTAAGTACGTGAAATGTACCAAGTATGCAAGGTAAGTAAAACCTCTAAGTAAGTAAAATCAGTAATAATACAATACATAAAACATAATCAAGATAAGATTCTAAGAGTAAGGCATGCATGCTGTTTCCTGAAATCATAATCTGGACATAACTGAATATCATAACTGAATTGAATGACCCAAAGCCGAAAACTGATAATCACAACTAAAACTGAACATTTGGGTCAAACCTACTTAAAACATATATCATGAATGATAAACATGCATAACTGAAAACATGAGGAACAATGGGAGACTCGTCATATAACCGACAGTACCACAATAGAGCTTACATGGTCCCAACTATTATACTTAAGAGGGTAGAGCCATCCAAAGCTTTGTCAGAGCTAAGGATGAAACCATGATATTGTTATCAAGATGAAGGCCCGTTGGGGGCGGGGAAAGCTCACAAGGGAGGTCCTGAATAATCTGAAGATACCTACGTTGGCATGTAGTTTTGAGACATAGGGTTGACTGACCCTTAGCCTACTCGGTGCTAGACGCTACTCCCAAAAACATGCATATTCTCTCCATCATTTTTCAACGAAGCTGACCATCGTCTAGTGATGAAGATGAATATTAATATATATATATATATATATATATATATATATATATATATCTTGGCTCAAATCATACCACAAGCTAAATGAGTAGGAATCATGAATCTAGAACCATGTGATAAGATAATTAATGAAATCATAAAACATACATGATCATATGGGCTAGCCCAGTACTTAGACATGCTTGAAAATACTTGATTCACTTGAAAACATGGTCATAGACATGGATAACTTGAAAATATGCTTTTCTCATAAATATCTCAACATGCCGAACATACATCATAGATCTCAACTTTCAATGAACTTTCATGGATTAGCATCATAATTTATAAAACTTGAAAACAGTACTATAATATAAAACATTGTAAAACTTTCCAATGAATCATAATTCAACTATTGAATACTTAGATCATACCCAGTAATTACTTAGAATTCATGTTGGGTATAAACCCCATAGAATCATCAATTGAATTTTCATGAATTGGAGGGGATTGGGCATGGGTGTAGACAATTTCACCCATTCCCCTTATCTTGTCACCCAGTCTCTTATACTGAATGAGGCGGTACTTGGGATCTAAGTAACCCCAAGTCAACTCATGGTCATCTGCTTGACAATTTTGAGTAAAACATAGCGGAAGCTTTAAATAATGGAATCATTTAAGAAAACTGATTTTATAATAAGTTCATACATCTAAAAGAAAAACAATACTGAACATCTAAAATTCCATCTGAAAGCCATCTACTAATGATGAGTTGTTAGGATAAGCCCTGACTAACTCTAAAATCTAGCGAAAGAAAATTAAGCTAAGTAAATGAAATATCGTCCTCCAAAAGATAAGGACTCACCACTTCTGCTGCTGGGAAATCACCTGAAGAAATCTACTAATGGTGCTGAGACTGAACTTGTGATTGTATCATAAATGATACAGCATAGAAGTATCTTGTCAGTACTTTGAATGTACCAAGTAAGTAGGAGAAAACATATCTTGGATATAAATAACTGAACTGAAATGACATGCAATGACCATCTGTATACTGAATTGAAATAAATGAAATATATTTATAACACCCCAAAAGTTCCAAGATTTAAAACCTGAAATTTGAAATGAGCTCAGCAGAAAATGCCTGCAAAATGCCTTAGAATGACTCGTCCAATGAGTAATTTGTTGGAACAAATGGGTTGTTGAAGCAGTCCCTTTGGAAATATGTCAGGAAAGGTGCTAGGTGATACCAGATGCGAGTAGTTGCGGGAGACAACGACTCACTGGAGGTAGTCGTGGTGAGGTTTCAGCCTAGGCTAATCGGAGGAACGTGTTAGGTAATCAATCATTTTGTGGCTTTAATGGGTCATCATGTGGAGTCGTGTGTTGGAGTCCGAGGTTTTAGGTCGGTGGAAACAGGTGGTATAATGGTCTGTTGAAGCTAGAAACGACTCGTGGAGTTGATCGTTGGAAGGGGACTTATGGATGGTCAGTGGGGGTGACGGGAGGACTGACGAGTCATTGGATCAAGTAACGACTTGTCATGTCAATCATTGGATGGATTGCCAGTGAGGAAATAGTAAAGTCGATGGATGGTCACCACGAGTTATGGTGAGGTCAAGGTCTCAAAATCGGCAGATTTTTAAAGTTTTCCTAAGTGTAATTTGGTAAAGTCATATGCTTTAAGTTTTAAAATGACGTCTTTTGGGCTTTTAAGGGACTTTTAGAGAGTTGCATGCCTAACCTCTAATTCTCTCAACTCTCCTTCCTTTCCTCTCAAGATTAAGGATCAATAGCAGTTTCCTCAAGAGCTTCAAGTGCAATTTCAGTGGAATTTCACCCTTAAGGATATGGGTTGCAACAAGGTGTTCTTCCATCCTTGTGCTTCAAATATTTTATCAAAAACCTGATTTCAAATATTCCACAAAGCATGACCTAGGATTTTGATTAATGGGTAATTTCTTCTATGCTCATTATGTAATTTCTAAACCCGTAGGATTATAGGTTAATTATGATTATTTAGTATTTGGTTATCTTGAATTAGGTGCTAGATGGTGAAAAATGCATGATTAGAGAATATTCTCCATGAGATGGTTTAAACTTTGAAGGACTCTATTATTGTTTGCTCGATTATAGCAATAACTGTATCCATGTTTAAAATATGTGGTGTATGAATTCCCTAAGGGTAGAATACCATTTGATAAATATGTTGAGATGAGATTAGGGTTTATAGGCTTGATCAATTGGTAAATATACCATTTTCATTATGTTTTCGATGAAGCTATTTTGGATATGAGGTAAACCTATTGACAACTGTATATTCTTCTTCCTTTATACAATTGGGTAAATTTTTTCGAAATAGGTTCTATGAAATGAAAATGTGTGTTTCTCCCATGATCTCATTGTAGAAATAACAGGTATGAGCTTTCATAAATCTAAATAAATGAAGCATTGTATCTATGTTCGAGGGTAAATTGGACCTATGGATTCTACATGGCCCTATGTTATATGTTGTACGTTATGAATGTAGAACTTGAATGTTTTGGAAGTGTAAAGTATGGTATGAGTTTATGGATGTTTGTAAATGTAAATTAGCTGAACTAAATGATGATTTGAGCGCTATAGCGATGTGAATTATGACGATAAAACTGAGAATGATCTCGTTGTAATGTTTAAGGTATGAGCTTTCATAAATCTAAATAAATATAGGCGATGTATCTATGTTAAAGTTAAATTGGACCTATGGATTCTACATGGCCCTATGTTATATGTTGTACGTTATGAATGTAGAACTTGAATGTTTTGGAAGTGTGTAAAGTATGGTATGAGTTTATGGATGTTGTAAATGTAAGTGAACTAAATGATGATTTGGTACTATAAGCGATGTGAATTATGGCGATAAAAATGAGTGATATTTTAGAACTATTTGGCTTGTTTTATTACAGTATCCTAATCCTTTCTAAATGTGTATGATGGAACCAATAAATGTTCATGTTTCTGATTAGCTATAGTAGCATAGACGAGATGTATAATATCCGAGTAGTACTCCTTATGTTCTAGTCATCAGGGGACTCTCCAAGACAAATGTTTCCTTGAGTCGGCCAGGGGACTCTCCATGGGCGAGAAAGTTAACCCAGGTCCAACAGGACTCTCCATAGCGGAGAATGACTCCCTTAGTTCAGTCAGGACTCTCCATAGCTGAGAATGTTTCTCTTAATCAGTCAGGGACTCTCATAGTCAAATTTTCCCTTAGTCAGTCGGGGACACTCTCCATAGTGAGAATATTTCCCTTAGTCGATCGGACACTCCATAGATGAGAGTGTTTCCCTAGATCTTGGTATTCTCCATAGAGAGAATGTTTCCCTGAATTTGAATTAGGACTCCCCATAGTAGAGAATGATTCCCTTAGTTTATGTTATCAGTGGCTCAATTCTGTATAGTGCAGACTTCGGTTTAAACAAATATAACACAATGCAATGTAGCCTCATTTATCGGCGAGATATCAATACAGTGTATGATACTAGCCTCAGCTTCGGCTCTCATTAAATGTTCAGTACTTGGCCCTTATGCATGAGTTTGATGATGTTTTAGAATATGATTCCAAATGCAAGCTAATGTATATATGTGTATGCTGACTCGAAGAGAGGGATCGTTGCATTCTAAATCGAGTTATATGTCTATGTACAGAGTTCTTTCCTTCTTTGCTCTGCTGTTTTAGTTTGTTAACCTTTCCCACATACTCAGTACATTCCAAGTAATGAACACATACTTTATGTGCTATAACTCATTTTATTATATAGATTCAGGTATCCGGACAGTACGGATACCCACGCTCCTTTCTCCATCTCGAGTGGTGTGGTGAGTCCTGTCTATCGAGGATGAGGGCTTTGTTTATATTCGGTTGTATTTCAGTTGGCAGGCTTTAGGAGCTAGCTGGGCACCTGTTCCAGTAACTCATCAGGTTTAATAGAGGCTTTCCGACATGTGTCAGGATTTAGTCTATGTATTATGTTTTTCTAGGTTATGTCCTTAAGTTTTAAATTTGGCTCTTAAAGTTAGCTTAAGCTCAATTTATATTGGTCCCGTGTTACGAATAGGGTGTAAACTCAGATTGACAAACTTGGTATTAGAGAAAGAGTTTAGAGTGTCCTAGGGTGTACGAAAGCCGGGTTAAGTAGAGTCTTCTTCGCCGTTGTGAAGCGCGCCACACTTATGATGAAGAGGCTGCGAAGGTTTTAGGAATGTTCCCTTTTCTTCATGATTCTTATAATGCATAAATTATGAAACTCTAAGCAGTTCCTCCCTTGATTCATTCTTTCGCTCGTAGATAATGCCTCCCAGAGAAGCAATGGAAGAAAGAGAAATGGTAATGGCCGCAGCGGGTACTACCAACTAGCAGACCCGATGGATGATCATGTTACTCATGCCGAATTTCGGACAACCCTTAATATGTTGGCATAGGCCATGACCTCCCAAATTAATCATTTAGGCGATGGCTCGTGTTCCTTAAGGCCAAGTAATATATGATGAAGGGTAAGATACTTTCTCAGAATGAACCCGCTGAATTCTTAGGGTCAAAGGTAGACGAGGAACCATGTGAGTTTATAGAGAGGTCGAGAAAGATAACCCAAATTATGGGAGTGACAGGACTTGGAGGCGTGATTTAACTCCTACCAGCTAAAATGAGTCGCTTATATATGGTTTTTGTCAATGGAGGGATAGTTGAGGAATTGGATCAGGCCCCATAGGTTGGGATGGATTTACGACTACGTTTCTGGTAGGTTTCCTTAGGAGTTGAGAGAGGCAAAGGCGATATATTTCATCAACTTGAAATAGATGACAGCTATCCAGGAGTACGCGTAGGAATTTACCTGATTATCGAAGTATACCTTTGGAGATGGTAGCCGACTAGAGGGCCGGGTGAGCAAGTTCGTGAACGGAGTGTCAGACTCCCTGGTTAAAGAGTGCAGGACTTCCATGTTTCTGCAGGGATATAGACTTTTGACATTTGGTGGTATTACTCAACAAATGGAGGCCCGGAAGCCCCAGTGAAGGAAAAGGAGAGGGAGGCCAAGGGCGGAATAGGAGATTCGGAGTTTCTGGGGGTAGGTAGTGGACACTGCTCACATTCTCCTTGAAATTGTCAGCCCCAGCGTTTTCGACATTGAGTGATCTATACAAACTGAGTAGAAGTACATATCCGTTGCAGGCATGGGACGCACCACATTGGGAGAAGGCATGGCTGGATCAGATGTTTGTTTTTTTGGTGCGTCAAGTCGGGCCATAAGCATCGAGATTATTGCAGCAGCTAAGAGAGGTGATAGATCCTCGATCACCTATTCGGTGGCTCCGTGGCCCATCCATTTCAGCCCAGGGTGCAGCGTCTAACCCGGGTGGCGGCCGTTGTCAAAACCGCTCCTATGCCAGTAGCAGCATACGGGATAAGGGCAAGTCACTAGTAGTGTCCCATAGGTATGTTGTGAACCTTGCATTACTCTTTGTATGTTGCTAGGCCCAGAACAGTACTAAATAAGAATGGGCTATGATGGTTTTGAGAAGGGGTTTTCGGCGATGATGTGAATAACTGTTAGCGTAAGGCTTGTAGTGAAGGTTAGATGTGAGGAAGCTAAGAGTTAGTGAGTTAACCTGGCCTTAAGAAAATTTAGGGGCCTTAGAATGATGGCGTTAAAGCTAAGGGAGATGGTAAGTATGCTGGGGCTGTTTAGATCTTTAATATGCTAGTGGGGAGTTTAACCCTAACGATAGTGATATGTCAATCTCTTCAGGTTCGGATAACCTCTCTTATGTATTTTCAATTGAAGTTAAATTATGCCATCACATATGTGCAGACTCTTAGAATTTCTAGATAACCGCTTCGGACAACGATGCTAGTCTTACTCCGATCCTTTAGGCTCGTCTTCATGTTATAAATTAGTTATGTGTGATGACTCTTGTTTCCCAGTATGATCAGCTCCCGAACTTAGTCTTTCGTTGCTTTAGTAGCTCAGTAGAATAAGGTTACCTCATGTGCATGCTCAGTTATATATGTCATGAATGATTCGTGCTCATGGATCCTTTACTTTTAGTTAGACCAAATGTCTTGAATTCTAACCTCATGTAGCAGCGAGTTGAGAACAAGGCTCAAATCTGTACATCGTTCAGTGCCAGATAAAGGGGAAGAACCTTCTCGGTATTCTATCCAATTCCATGTTAGATCCATTTCCTTGATTTCTCATGTGCCATAGGACGCATTTCAATTTAGACCAGGTTTTTGGTGTGTAAGGTCAGGGCCGAGAAGTCGGATACTCCATTGGTGTTAGTTTGTGATTGATTGATTTTAGGATTTTAGTTCCATCCCTATCCTTTCAATATGTTTAGCTAACATTCGAGGACAGATGTTCCCAAGGGGGAGATATTGTAACACCCCAAAAGTTCCCAAAGTTTAAACACTGGAATTTGAAATGAGCTCGGCAAGAAAATCTGCAAAATGCCTCCAGACGACTCGTCAATTAGTCGTTGTTGGAACAATTGAGTCACTGAAGTAGTCATTGGAAGTACTTTAGGAAAGGTGCTAGGTGATACCACGAGAAGAGGTATAAGTTGTTGTGGAGACAGCGACTTGTTGGAAAGCCACGATCTTGGTGAGTTTATTTCGGCTAATAGGAGGGACAATTTGAGTGGCGACTATTAGTGGCTTTAATGGAGTCGTCATGTGGAGTCGTGGGTTAGATTAGAGGTTTGAGTCATTGTAATGGGCGTTGAAGCTAGCTGACCCATGGAGTCGATCATTGGAAGGGGCTTAAGGATGGTCCCGATTAGGGGGTGATGGGAGGACTAACGAGTGATTAGATAAAAGCGCGACTAGTCATGTCGATCGTTGGATGGATTGCCAGTAAGGAACCAGTGAAGTCAACGGATGGTCACCGAGTCGTGGTGGGGGTCGTGGTCTCAGATCGACAAATTTTTAAAGTTTTCCTAGGGGTAATTTAGTGACTTCTATATTCCAGTTTTAAAATGACATCGTTTTGGGCTTTAAGGACAGGGGTTATCGGCCCAACCTCTAATTCTCTCAACTCTCCTTCCTTTCCTCTCAGATCGAGGATCCTGAGTTTCTCAGGCTAGGTGTAATTTCAGTGAAATTTCTCCTACCAGAGTATATGGTTCTTCAACATCCTTGTGCCCCAAAATGCTTTATAAAGAACCCGATTTTAAATATTCTAGAAAAGCATGGACGGGTTTTGATTGATGGGTGATTTCTTCTATGCAGTATATGAATTTTATACCCATTAGTATTAAAGGTTAATTATGATTATAGAATTATTTGGTAATCTTAAATTAGGTGCTAGATGTTGAAAAATGCATGATTAGAATGTTCATGAATGGCTTGAACTTTGAATGGAACTCTATTATTCATTTACTTGATTATAGCAATAACTTATCCATGTCTAAATATGTGAAGGTGTATGAATTACCTAAATTGAATATACCATTGATAAATATGTTGAGATGAGATTAGGGTTTATGGGCTTAATTAATTGAAAGTAAATATGTATTTTTCATTATGTTTTCGATGAAATATTTTAGGTATGAGGTAAACCTTTGATAACAGCATAATTATTGTACCTTTCTTACGGTTAGGTAAATTTTTTTAAATGGGTTTCTTTGGAAAATGTATGTTTCTCAGATGGTCGTTGTAAATGTTTAAGGTATGAGTTAAGTGTATGGGCTTTCCGTAAATCTAAATAAATGAAGCATTGTATCTATGTTATAGGGTAAATTGGACCTATGGATTCTACATGGATCCTATAGCAATATGTTGTACGTTATGAACGCAAGCGTGAATGTTGTGGAAATTAATGGCAAGTTGTGTATGAGTTAATGGATGTTCGTAAATGTAAGTTGTGTGAACTAAATGATGATTTGGTACTATGACGATGTGAATTATGATAATAAAGCCTGAGAATGATATTTTAGATTGTTGGGATTGTTGTTATTGAAAAAGTAGCCCTAATCCTTTCTATATGAATGTCATATGATGAAACCATTAAATGTTCATGTTTTTTATTATTGAAATTTGTAGAAGCCATAGACCGGATGTATAACCATCCGAGCGGTACTTTTTATGTTCTAGTCAGCCAGGGACTCGCAGCAGAGAATGTTTCCCTTGGTCATCCAGGGACTCTCCATAGCCGAGATTGTTTCCCTTGAGTCGGCTCGGGACTCTCCATGGCAGAGAATGACTCCCTTAGTTCGGTCGGGACTCTCCATAGGCGAGAATGTTTCCCATAAGTTAGGGCTCTCCATAGACGCAAATGTTTCCCTTAGTCAGTCAAGGATCTCCATAGCCTAGAATGTTTCCCTTAGTCGATCGGGGACTCTCTATAGCGAGAATGTTTACCTTAAATAGTGATTCTCCATAGATGAGAACGTTTCCCTAGTTTAGTTAGGACTCCTATATGAGAATAACTCCCTTAGTTTATGTTATCAGTATGGATCAGTTTCGTATAGTTCAGAGTTTGGTTTAAAACAGATATAACAATGCAATGCAGCCTCAGTTATCGGTAGATATCCGGTACGATTGTGTGATACTAGCCTCAGCTTCGACTCTCATTAAATGTTCAATACTTGACCCTTATGCATGAGTTTGATGATGTTTTAGAATATGAGTTCCAAATACAAGCTTCATGTATACATGTGTATGTGACTC
The DNA here is from genome assembly GCA_018107945.1 of Datura stramonium. Taxonomy (NCBI): domain Eukaryota; kingdom Viridiplantae; phylum Streptophyta; class Magnoliopsida; order Solanales; family Solanaceae; genus Datura; species Datura stramonium. The sequence goes on along the minus strand of JACEIK010009606.1, from coordinate 34,874 downwards.
GAAAGAGGATCGTTGCATTCTGAATTAGTTATATGTTGATGTACACAATTATTTCCTTCTTGCATGCCTTGTTGGGTTTGTTTGAATTTTCCTGCATGCTCGGTACATTACAAGTATTAGTCGCATACTTTATGTGCTAGATCATTTCATGATATAGATTCAATGTCAAACTCAGCCCCGAGGTAGCCACGCTTCTTCTTCCAACTCAGCGGATTATAGTTAGTCCTCATCTCTTGAGGACAGGGTCTATGTTTTTATTCGGTTGTATTTCGGTTGTCGGGCTTTTAGAGTTGGTGGGGACTGTCCAGTAACTTATCAGGTTAGTAGAGGCTTTCGGACATGTGTAATCAGATTCATTCTATGTATTATGTTTTGATAGATTATGTCCTTAAGTTTTAAATTTGGCTCTTAAAGTTAGCTTTCCTTTCGATTATTGTTTGGGTTGTTTATGTTGTTAAGTGTTGCATGCTATGATTATGTGATGGGTTGACTTGGGGCATGGGCTCTGTGATACAGATGTTATTCAAGGTGTAAACTCGGGTCGTGATATCATTGGAGATGGTCTCAAGATGAGCCTTTTTGATAATTAAAAGACATGACCTAAATCTGAGATTTCTGATCCCGAACTACTTTGTACTGAACTGGTGGCAAACTAATAACTGTGAGATGAAATGGCTAACTAGTGGGAAGTCTATAACCGGGCATGTAACCACGTGAGCTAGACGTGAGTTTGATGTACACCATCATTAGGACCCAATATACACAGTACAGGCATGAACCAGGTGATGCAGTCTAAGAGGCCATGAATGACAGAAATAACCTGATTATGCCCAGCATGGATTGGAGGAACAGGTCTTGTTGGAACCAGTCCTACTCGGTACAAAGTCTACATTCCCTGGATATTTCAGTTATTCAATAAGCTGATAACCAAGAAACTGGGGCACAAGACCCCCAAATTCAAAATTACTTTCATCACAAAGCACCACTAAAGTGTCTTATTGGACTATATTTTCCTTCAGTTCAATTAATTGAGCCCCTTCATCACAAGGCGTGTTAACGATAAAAGACAACTATAATTTGTTCAAGATTACCTAAAGCTGGTCAGAGTTGCTTATCTAGAAAGTGACCAGTATTACTAAGTATGTCTGAGTGGATACTGGTCCAATTACTTGACAACAGAGGCCTCCTGTACCCCTTCATCTGTCGTCATGATGGTGACATTCTTGAAACCAGTCTGCTAATAAATGTTTGAACTGGACTAACATCATCTGATCGCGAATTAGCAATAGGGAAACAAAACTGATAGGATCAGCCGCAAGGAAGACTAATCAACCAGGAAAAAATTCCTAGTTGATGTCATTTTCCAACATAGGGACAAAGCCGCCATACAAGTATGAACATATATACTAAATCTACGATAAGGTGTGGAAATGTACAACAATCAACATAGACCACATCCCATAGCTATAAACGATGTCTAACATATAATTTATACACATTCAAAAGTTTAGGGTTAGAATTAACTTTATGGGAACAAGCTTCAAAGTAGCAATAAATACGGTGGAAACATATCTACAATTAACATAGATATCTCCACATGAATTAGATGATATCTAACCCCAAATAGCCCAATTCATTCGATAACTCGGGACTAAAACTAATAGAGAACTAGAAGAAGGATTTGAATACACAAGGGAAGACTATTCCCTTGTTGAATTCCCACATACCTGGCTAGTCCTTGAAAGGAAGCTTTAATTGTTGCAATGGATGAGGAACCCTAGTCTTGCTTGAGAGCTCTTGAGAAAACTTACATTATTTTTCTGAAAATCTGAGTGAGAATGAGGGGGAAACCGTTTAGCCTCTCTAAATCCCCTCAAAATAACCCAAAGACAGTGTAGCTTAGGGTCTAGGAGGTTAGAATATAAAACGCCTTAAATAATTCATTGGAAAAAGGACCCTTCCAATCCTCACGAGGCACTCCACGAGTCGTGAGGTCGAGGAGCGACTCGTGGGGTCAATCGTTAGGTGCAGTGGAAGTTTTTTTTTACAATTTCTTCAATCCTTCCAACGACTGACTTCACGAGTCGTCAGGAGACCCTAATGACTCGTGGTCGTCTCCCATCACCCTAATTGCCTAAAACCTCAGGAGTCACCATAGGATACACCATGACTCGTGGTGTTCCAAACAAGTTGTAGTGAGGACCTGTTAAGTACACTGCCTGAACTTTTGCAACTTTTAGTCAACCCTTCTACGACTCACTTGAAACGGCTCTTAGTTTTGACCATGACTCATGGTCACACCGTAGTTACTAAAATTTTCCCAAATTTCAATGAAGTTCGGACCCTTCCCCACGAGTCACTTCCCAACTTGTGGCCTACCTAGTAAGGTCACAGGATGACTCGTGTGTGATTTAGTGCAGAAAATTCTGTTTACTCCATGTCAATTCTTGGATCTGATCTTAGGGTTTGAGGGCATTACAATATCTCCCCCTTGGGAACATTCTCTTTCGAATGTTGAAAACACATAAGAATGCGGAATTGCAATCATTATACTCAAATACTGATCATGAAAGCTGAAAACTAACGGAATGACTACCTCCGAACTAAATTACATGGCTGAACTGAATTCACTAATCATACACATATTCATTTACATAAAAGCGGAACACATGAATCGAAAAGAGTTTTAGGGAGGAAATTGATATAAGCTTGAAACTGGTGGAAGAGAGAACAAATGTGGGTATTTAGCCATCAAGTCCTGTAGGCTTCCATCAGCTCCTCAGCCTGGTGATTCCTCCACAAGAATTTGACTGAAGCTACTTCTTGTTCCCTTAGCTTACGAACTTGACGGTCAAGGATCTAAGAGACCTCTTCGCAGAGACTATCTTTCATCCCCACACTGTCTAGTAGAACAACATAAGTTGGGTCACGGATGCACTTCTTCAATAGTGACACATAGAGAACTGGGTGAACAGATGCCAACTCTGAAGGTAAGTCCGGAGTCATAGGCTATATTGCCAATTCCATAGAATTCTATAGGGTCCCACATATAAAGGGTAAGTTTTCCTTTCTCCCAATCTCATCACCCTACATGGGTGGTACGAATAAACCCAATCATCTACTGCAAACTCTAACTCTCTTCTCCTCACATCAACATAGGAATTCTGACGACTTTGTGTTTTTCAAACCTCTCTCGGATGAGATGTCTTTGCATTTCCTCGTGAACCCAGTCGGCCCTATCAAGTAGCTTCACTAGCCTCAAACCACCCTACTAGGAATCCTCCTACCATACAATGCCTCAACGGGGCCATCTGAATACTGGGTGGTAGTTGTGTGCACAAACTCGGTGAGAGGCAAGTGATCATCCCAATTTCCCTTAGAATTGATCACACACGCTCTCAATATATCTTCTAAGGTAGAATAGTCTGCTCGGCTGTCCATCCCGGTCTGCGGGTGGAAGGCATGCGAGCTTGAGTTAGATGCTTGAGTCCCTTCTTAAATGACTTTTTCAAGTGTGAATTGAACTGGGTACCTCTATCTGAAATAATGGACAAGGGCACCCCATGAAGTCTGACCAACTCCCACACTTAATTAAGCTAGGTCTTTGAGAATTTGTCAAATAAGGCACTCAAGACTTCTCCAATTATCATCCCAAATCTCAACTTCAAAATTATTCCTAAATTTGCATACACCAGTTCATGGATATTTTCACATCCCTCCTCTATATATTTTTCTTCAAGTATGCCTCGAGTTGTCCATTCCTTTTACCTACCCTCCATTAATTTATCCATTCGAGTAACTCACACATGGAAGTAGCTACATTCAATTCATTAACATTAATTATGAAATTTACTACAATCAATAATGAATTACATGAATTTTCAATAACTCAATTCTTCATTCAAGACTTTAAGAAGTAAGCACTCTTTACAATCAATGTTTCCCTTCACCAAGTTCGCAAATACAAAATCATCCTCCTTCATCGAGCAGCACCAATCCACTACATTCAAGCAAAATAAGCAACCTGATAAGGATATATTATCATTGAAAATTTAGCAGATTAAAGCTCACAGAAATAACATTACTTGAAATTCAAAGTTTTCAACAACAATGGTGATTTTGGGTCTTTACTTTGGGAAGAAAGGTACTGGGCATACTTTTACACTAAATAACCAAGAAGAGAATTACTTACTTGAGTTGAAGAGACAGGCTTCACAAAGATTCTTGAAGACAATACTGGGGGAATGGGAGAGGAAAGTTATGGCCCTATTGAGAGAGAGAATTATTATTTACTTTTGTTTGACTTTTAGTGAGAGGGGATAAATGGGGATTTAAAATAAAGGTATAGGGCATGGGTTCTTTTTAGGAATTTCAAGGTCCTTAGGTCTTGACCCATTGGACAAATAAGAATTTGAACAAACTCACCTTGGCGCGAATTGCCCTGTCACCTCACCACTCTTTAGAAAAAAATTCTTTATGGATAGAGGCTGGTGCGGTGTACACCTATAACACTATCACAATTTTTTTCTTTCAAGAGTAAACACACACAGCGGCCCATGGTATCTCATCCCATACTTAACTTTTTTAAGCCATTTTCCTCTCTTTTTGCCTCAAAAGCCCTGTTCATCTCTACAAAACAAAAAATGGTAGAAAGATAGGTTGCCTCCCACCAAGCGCCTTAGTTATAGTGTGAACTGATATTCCACGGGTTACTCTCATAAAGCACCGTATTTAACATTGCGACATGATAAGTTACTCTCTTCCAATATCTAGGTGAGATAGTTAGGATCATTTATTGAGCAGTAAATTCTCATACAACACATGTTGGCTCAAGCTGCCTTCTTACACCCTCTAGCTCTACCGTTTGCTTCACACTAAAATTCTCATAATGATGTGGCGACCTAAGCAAGTTCTTCATTGAAAGCTCACCTCTTAACCATCCACATTCATCGACATCTTGCCCAACTTCACCTTTATAATAACATCGGTGGTTGGTAAGAATCCTCTCCCAAAATGAGGGAAGCCACTGCACTCTTCGTAATAAAAGATTGTAAGTCTACGGTAAGATGAAAGGTCCAACCTTAATCAAGATGTCCTCTATAGTCACAGCCGAGAATAAACAGAGACTGATGGCAAGCTGCAATGTTCTTTTGTGATCAGATGTGGTTTACCTAAACCCAAGGTTCTGAATAAGGGATGCAGGCATCAAACAATGCTTGCACCCAAGTCACACAGGTGCGGGAACCTCTGTTGATCGATCAAGTCGTCAATCTGGGTAGGGGATACACTGTTCTTGGCGTGACTTTGTTTCAACTAATGGTAATCGATACCATCCTGAGGGTACCGTCTTTCTTTCACATGAATAGTATGGAGCAACCCAGGATGTAGGGGTGGGCATTCAGTGTTTCGGTTCGGATTTTTCAAATTTCGGTTCGGTTTTTTCGGTTTTTCGGTTATGGTGGGAACACCGAACCGTTTGATTCGGTTTGTTTTTTTAATTCGGTTCGGTTTATTTATTTTGGTTTTTCGATTTTCGGGCTTGGATGGTAGGCTTTTTTCTGAGTTGTAAAATGGGCTGCTTTTTTAAATAAAATATATATATTTAAAAAACGTGAAAAAAATATATTATAAAAAAAAAAAAACCCCAAAATTTTTTAATTTTTAATTATAAATTTATAATAAAAATTAAAATTTTATAAATCGAGTGCCTACCGCCTACGGTACCGGCTACTACCTACCTTTGCTACTACGGACCAGATTTTTAGTAAAAATACGCAAGACTAATCACTCACATCTGAAATGGGCTGTAGGCTGTACATTAAGCAATTTGAAATGAGTCTGAATAAAAAAATCTGATCAATTGGCTCAAGATGCATTCAGAAATCAAATTTTTAGTAAAATCCTGTAATTTGTATGTGAAATCACTAAATAAAATTGGTGTACACAAAGTATGACACCATATCCATAATTTAAGCGAGACCAAAGCTAGCACATCCCAGCAGTCAGCAGCAAAGACTATTCAATTAAGATTCTAACTAAGTCTAACTGCCAGAAAAACCAAAGCTAGTACCTGTCTTGTCGTGACAAAAGACTATTGAAATGACACTCAGCACCATCTCAAATTCTCGACAGCCCAAAAAACCACAGACCTCGAAAAGCATCACTTGATGGCCGATGGGCACCTTGGGCATTCCCAAACCCACACAGACACCAAAGCATACAATTGAAGTACAATACATACACAAAAATCATAATCAACATTCAACACTTCAGTAGTTCCAACGTGCCGGCGCGGCATCCCGGAACACCTGTGGCACACACAAGTCACAAACTTCTTGGGACTTTAAAGTTAAAAATCACAAAAAAACACCAAATTCATTAAACCACTCCATAAAAGATTAAATACGAATAAGATTGAGGTGCATCAAGACACTTCTCAACATGCTTCTTAGCGTATTTGTTCCACATTTTGGATCAAAATTAGATCACTCCACATCTCAACACCTAGCTTTGCCCTTCTTCATTGTTTTGAACAACCTCAAAGTATTTCCAAACGGGTGAGATAAATTTAGGAGGCATGATTGAACTTGAATGTTGAGCCTAATAAATGAAATGAATAAAATAAAAAATTAGCATAAAAAATAATATTACAAAAAAGATATCATCAATGAGACTATGAGAGTATGAGACAATGACCAAATAAATAAAGTAGTCAATTCCAACTCACTGGTCACTATTAGGCACTAGTAGCAATTGCAAATTACGAAGAAATCCTTACGTAATAATGCAAGACTCTCTCTTCCATTTATTGCCATCTCTAAAGATAATTTAATCAAATATGTCATAAAACGCAAATTAGTATACTATTAATTTATTATTGCATTAAAACTTAAAAGTCTAAACAACCAACTAAAAATATAAAATCTTACCAAGCTCAAGTTTCTCAAGATACTCCAAACTTTCCTCAACACAAGTTAGTCTCTTGTCTAAGCCAATCTTGGACACAAACAAGAGATTACACACATTTAGGAGTCAATGAACTTCTAAATGGATCAAGAATACGACCACGAGTACTAAATGCACATTCTGATGCCACATAAATTGGAATAGCCAACACACCACGAGCTAACTCTGAAAGAGCAGGAAGCACAGGGAGAATTAACCCTCCACCAATCTAATATATCAAAATCATAAGAATCAGGCTCTTGTTCTTCACTAATGTATCTATCCAACTCCGATTTAGCACCTTCACTTCCACAATATTCTTTTGTTTTTCAAGTAAAGCTTAGTTCTTAAGGCTTTTGTTTTCATAATTAGAGCGCGAACTAGATGTATCGGGTGTGTCTGAGATGAAGTAGATCTAGATGGAGATGATTGATTAGATCCTTTTGAATATTGTCTTATATACACTTCAAGCAAAGAAGTCATATAATCACACTCTTCGTCATTTACTTTCTTTCCTATTTCCTCCCCAAATAGTTCTTCAAGTTCAAAGCTAACATACACAAACTTATTCGAGGGATCCAACGAAACAATAAAAATCATTTTGTTCATCTTTTCAAGACAACCCCAATATTTCTTAAGCATAATTCAACCATGTTACTCAAATTAAGATCTTCACTTGCTAAACACACATTCAAATATGCATCAAGCTCACATATATCCTCAAAATGAACATTAGAAGTAACATAATGTGAACACAGAAACCTTTACGGTGAGCTGCGTAGAATCTTTCAAGAAACTTTACCACATTCCTCACATTCACCCAATTATCACATTCGAGCGGACTGCAGCACTTCAATCTTCACACATTGTTGAAAGACAAGTATTAAATTGGTCATCAAAAAGATCAAACCTATCGAAGGCCTTCTCAAACTTTTGTGCCGTATCCAACATCAAATAGGCGGAATTCCACCTAGTAGGAACATCTAGCGTTGATGAGCCCGCAAATTAATAAGGTGGTACAAGTAATATAGTGGCTCTTTTGAAGAACCGGAATGTCGGGCCTGAGGGGACTGGACTACGGGAGTAAACCTTTTCAAGTGTTAATTTACTAAAACTCTAATAATGAAGATAATAGTGTAAAGTTTTATAATTTGAAACTAATTTTTATACTAAAGTACAATATTTATACGGTTAGTGCGAACTATGAATGTGAGCATCTTTGAGGCTACAACTAACATGTAGAGAAATTAAATATCGATATACATGGTTTATCTTTCTCCGATTGCTAGTCAGGAACTTATGCCTATGGATTAAAACTCTCGTATTTAACCCAACTTAAGAATCAGAACCTTCCCACCTACATTTTACGCTGATAAGAAGAAATTCAAGTTCTAGCCATAAAACCGATTCCACACTTGACTAATACGACTTTCGGGGTATATTTCTATCCACGAAGGTAAATCCATTCAATTTTCCCAAACCAAGAAAAGATCATATCCTATTAATTCACAACTTTCCAGTTTGCCCTCTCAGGTGAAACCAGACTTTTTAGTTTTACATTAACATTGGCCAGATATTAATGTAGTAAGAACAAGAATTAGATAGAACAACCATAGAAGAAAAGATGAAACAACCAAATAATCAATAATTACATTTCAATACAATAGTTCATAAACTCAGCAAGAAAGGGAATTAGCCACTCATTTGTGGATTGAACATCATTAAATGAACAAATCATGCAAACAATTGAAAGGAAGAAGAAAGGGATAGAAAACCCTAAGAATTTTAGTCCTCAAAGCACTTTGTAACCACGTTCTTGCTCCACCAAGTCAGAATATGTGAAAATAAACCTAGTGTGCTATTTATAATAGTAGGGATTTTCCCGGAATAACAAGTAACGTGTCACGGAGTGCAACGTGGAGCATTGCCTCCGTGACACGGCTAAGCAGGCCTTAAATCGCCCGAAAATCGGCCCCCGGCAGCGCCACGCGCGTTGGCGTGCGCTGCTGGGGCAGCGCGTTGCACAAGCTTGGTCGCAGGAGCAACCCTGCCGTGGCACGTTGCCAATGTTCAGGTGGGCTGTCTTGCGCAGCCTGCCTGCCGTGTGGCACGTTGCCGACGCTTGTAGTGGGCTGTTTGGGCCTCCTCTTGCCGCCGTTTGCGTGTTTATTAAGTCTCAAGCCTCCTACTTCACCAACTCATGAATTAGCTCCTCAAGTTCAAAACCTAAAACAAAAGGCTAATCATGTTGGTTAGCACATATCTTCACTTTTATATAAAATCACATGAAAATGTATCAAATAACTTAGACAACCTACGACTAATTTAAGTTGTAAAGCGTATCAGGACCTATATTATTTCCGTGATCACTAACCCACACTAAAAGCCTTGTTCGTCCTCAGGCAACGCTTTACATCTCATGTCAAAGAAAGACTCACACCTAATCTAGCAAGGTAATTCAAATTACGGCTATGATGATTATTTAAGGCTAAGCTAAAAATAAAGCATACCTTGCTTTGATCAATGAAATGAAATACAACTATGTTAAGACTTCTTAACCTCAAAGAATCGACTCTCCTCGAAGCAAACTCATGCAACTCAACTGATTAAGAGATCCCACGTGAACTATATCCTTCATTAAACATGTGCCCTCACGGAAAGAGAGTTACCCAATTTCACCCGCAAAAACACTTTTTATATCACAACATGTGTGGGTACATAAATAGAATTTCACTCACTCTCACAAAAAATTCACATGCACCATGTAATGACCCATAAGCTTGCCCTTAGTGTTGTACTCCACTAATTTGAGGATGTACGAATGTAAGATCAAGTAGGACTTTTTAGGATTGTAATGTACTCGAGTAATGAGTAGGTACTATTGTGATCAGTAATAGTGACTATCTTCCCTGGCCTTTCAATACATCACGCCCTCATTGTGAACTTCCTTCCCTTACTTCACCTTTTTACATCCTTGTATTCTTCTTTTTCCTCTTTTCGTTCCCCCATTTCTTTTAGGCACTTTTAGCTTATTAGTAAGGAGTTTTATAAATAATTTTCATTCATTTGTTTTCTTACTCCTTACTAATAATCCAACCATTTTACCTAAGTGCATGCTGGCCTTTCTCAGCACCAAAGCTTCCACTTTTCCTTTCTTTTCATTCTTCTCACTCCTTTCCTCTTTCAGAGTTTTCTTCTTTAAGCGCTTAGGAGCTTTGGATCAAATTCAAGGCTAATGAAATAAAAAGGATTAAGCTTATGTTGCAGCTACCAAAGGCTCAATGGGGCTGACTAGGATTAATATTTCAAAGTAGGTAAAACGAGGATAAAGATTAGGTTCATTCAAGAATGCCTAAAATCATCTCTTACAATTTACATCCTTCATTTCATTTTATAAACACACCAGGCAAGTTCTAGACATTCCACAGTAGCACAGAATACTCAAAAACCTTACACTCATAGCATGCTCAATTCAAGACACATTCCATGGAACTCTTACTCAGCTAATCACAAGAATTTAAAATTAAACTTCAATCATATCGAGTCAAATTCAAGAGCCTAAGTGTCTCAAACAAAGTTATACATTTGCATGCTTCAAACTATATAACACATAACTAGAATATCAAGCATCCATTAGCTACAGTTTCAAAAACCCGACATCTATGGACTAATTTTCCTCAAGACGGTCGTCATCCATCCATGTTGGAAACAGTCCCTAACGATGACTAAAACATTATATCATACGACAAATAAAAAATAACAAATAAAATAAAAGAAAAATTTTATTCTTCGGTTCAAAAGACCCCCGTCGGAAAAGAACCGAAAAGAAAAACAACGAGGTGATGAATCCATGCTTGACTCTAAATTTTATTTTTCAAATTCTCCAAAATATATATATATTTTTTCACGCAAACATTATATTCACCAAAACTTTGTTGAGCACGGAAATTTTGAAATTTCCTTGAAATTTCCCTCACCCCACACTTAAATCATGCTATGTCCTCATAGCATCAAATTAATATTTAAAAAGGGTGAGAAATACTCCACGAGGCCTTTAGGCTCAGCGAAAAACATGGTTTCCTTCAACTGCAGCAGTGGGTGTTCAACCCCACACTTTTCTCTTCCATGCTTGTTAGCTTTCTCCTCCCAAGGGTATAGACTTCCCCATCTGGCGTAACTTTCCACCAAAAACAACAAAGATGAAAAATAAATAAAATGTTGAGTAAATGCAAGAAATTAAAATGGGAGTGGTACCCTTGGGTTACCTCCCAAGCGGCGCCTAATTTTGTCAGCGGCGACGCATTACGTTTCACCGCTTTTTTTCCCTTGAGGATATGAATCCTCACCCCAATTTCTTCTCTAATTTTCTTTATGCTCCCGAGGTGGTGAGTGAAAAATTGTAAGGACCAAGAAGTAGATGTCGCCTTTGACGTTTATTGGCCCTTACGTAAGTGAAGTCATTCTGTCTATTAGGCTCGGCAAATTTCAGAATATATGGGACTTGGTCCTCCTCTTGACATTTCTCCCTAAGCTCGGAAGACTCTATTTTATGTCGTCAGCAAACTTAAGGTAGAAAAGTGCTTGAGTAAGGTCCATGCGCCTTGGTTCTGAAAGCGCAATGCAATTGACACACTTACTTGTATACCTCTTCTCCAGCATCAACATCTATCTCTCTAGTATTGTCTAATTGGGTATACTCTATCTCTTCTCCCTGAACAGAGTTTTCTACAAGTATGAGCTCCTCACGGGGACACTCAAGAGGTTCTAAATGTCGGGCTTCATTTGAAAATTCACCCTTATCTTCCTCTTGTACTTCCTCTTGGCTATTGCATTCAATGTACTGAAATTGATCACAAGCTTCAGCCTCAGCAATCATCTCCCGTGAATTTGGCGCTCATCCTCTTTAGAGTCTCTGCATTCTCCTCTTCCTGACTTATCAATGTTGCCATCGTCTCCTTCATTGCTTCGATTGCTCAAGGAGTTGTTTAGCATGTCTTCCTAGCCAGGTCTTGGTGTCCCAAATCCTCGGTTTCAGCATGCCGTATTCATCAAGGAAACAACGAAGGATCATAGTAGGGGCTCGGGGAAGGGGAGTATGCATTCGGACAGCCATCCCAATGGCCATCTGACACATATTTGCATGTGTTACAATGTTGCCACAGTGAGGTCCTCCACAGAAACTTCGAGAAAAGGTTCGTCAAAATATGAATATTCACCATTTAAACCATTTGTGTTCCAAGATGTCATGTTAAAAAAATCAAAATCATAAATTCATAAAATTAATAAAATATTCAAAATAAAATAAAATTAAAAACACGTTGTCAACGCTTATATAGAATTCGTTAACTGTGCCCAGGAAAAATTTCACCAATTGCTGTCCCCGACATGGCGCCAAAAACTTGATGAGCCCGCAAGTGTATACGGGTCATTCAAGTAATATAGTGGCTCTTTTTGCAAAGACAGATGTGAACCCACAGGGACTGGACTACGAGGTAAAACCTTTTCAAGTGTTAATTTACTAAAACTCTAACAATGAAGACAACGAGTGTAAAGAAGAGTTTTTATAATTTGGAAACTAATTTTTATACTAAAGTACAATATTTTATACGATTAGAATTGAACTATGAATGTGAGCATCTTTGAGGCTACAACTAACATGTAGAGAAATTAAATATCGATATACATGGTTTATCTTTTCTCCAGTGCTAGTCGAAACTTATGCCTATGGATTAAAACTCTCAGCTATTTAACCCAACTTAAGAATCATGAACCTTCCATCTACATTTCGTGATAAGAAGAAATTCAAGTTCTAACCATACAAAACCGATTCCACACCCAAGATCACATAAGGCCATTTTGAACACACACAACCCAACAATTTTCCCAAACCAAGAAAAGATCATATCTATTAATTCACAACTTTCAGTTTCTTGCCCTCTCGGGTGAGCCCGGACTTTTAGTTACATTAACATTGGCAGATATTAGCATTAGAAAGAACAAGAATTAGATAGAACAACCATAGAAGAAAAGATGAAACAACCAAATAATCAATAATTACATTTCAATACAACGGTTCATAACCTCAACCCAAGAAGGGAATTAGCCACTCATTTGTGGATTGAACATCATTAAATGAATGGAAATCATGCAAACAATTGAAAGGAAGAAGAAAGGGATAGAAAACCTAAATTTTCAGTCCTCAAAGCTGCACCGTAACCCAATTTCTTGCTCCACCAAGTCGGAGATATGTAGCTCAAGCCTAAGTGTGCTATTTATAATAGTAAGGTTTTCCGGAATAACAAACAACGTGTCATGGAGTGCAACGCGGGCAGCCACCAAGTGACAACCATGTATGAGCCTTCTGAAATAACCCGAAAATCGGCCCGGCAGCACCTTGCCGCGTTGGCAGCGTGGCACGCTGCTGGGGCAGCGCGATTGTACAAGCTTGGTCGCAGGCCACCTGTCGTGGCACGTTGCCAGCAGTGGGCTGTCTTGGGCAGCCTGCTACCGTGGCTGCGTTGTCAACGCGCAGGTGGGCTGTTTAAGAACCTCTTGCCGCCGTTTGCATGTTTATTCCGTCTCAAAGCCTCTACTTCACCAACTCATGAATTAGCTCCTCAAAAGTCATCAAAACCTACAAAACAAAGGCTAATCATGTTGGATTTGCTTTTATATCTTCACTTTTATATAAAATCATGAAATGTATCAAATAGCTTAGACAACACAACTAATTTAAGTTGTAAAGCGTATCACAGGACCTATATTATTTCCGTGATCAGCAACAATGTTTTTATCACATTCTACCTTTTGAATTCACAACATTTCTTAAAGTTTCTTTGTTCTTGGGGGATGATGTAACATACTTCACCATTTGTCGAACCCTTTTGATAGAAGGATCAATTTCTTTCAAACCTTCTTGCACAATCAAATTAAGTATGTGAGCCATACATCTCACATGAAGATGTTTACCTTCCATTATATTAGTTCCCCACATATTCCATTTGTTTAGACAATTCTTGGCTGTAACATCATTAGAGACGCATAGTCAACAGATTATAAGAATACCTTGATAATGCAATCAAGCAAACAATTACTAATAGCCCTCTGGCCCTTCTTTGTTTTCACCCTTATGACCAGAGATTGGGCAAAAATTTAATATTCTTTTATGAAACACCCAATTTCTATCAATAAAATGAAGTAGTCAATCACATATAATTAATTCTTTGTAATGATGTCCATGTGTCTGTGGTAAGACAAATCTTTGGTTCTACTTCTTTAAAAGACTTCTTCAGAAATCTTGTCTCATTCACTATAAACTTCATAACTATCCCTGGTTATTATTCTAGGAGAATTCTAAAATAGAGGTTTTGGGCTTTGCTCATAACCTTCTTGAAACCTTCATTCTCTACAAAAGCTAAATGGTAGTTCAACGATAATTATCATTTCAACTAATGCCCTTTAGTTTGAAAGATATTTTCATTTGAGAAGAAGTTTCAACGATAGATTTATATACCTTGCACCTATCCAATGTTTGTTTCTAAGTAGTTGTTCCATTTTTACTTGTATTGGCAGCATAAGTATTGTTACAATACTTGAACTTCATCTACCAATACCATATTCAACTACCTTATCAAAATGATCCCAAACCCTACATCTTGGTTGCATTTCTTTCCTTTTCTTTGTATCCCCAGTTTGAGTATCAAGTGAGTTGTCAGTTGAACCAACATCACTTATTCTACTTTCATCATCCATCTATAAAAAATTAAAAAGAATAATCATAAATAATTATCCAACAAATCAACAACCAACAGATGATATATCAAAAACTATTCAAAGAATCAAAGTATTAACTATTAAGTATGTATAGTGAAAGTGATTCCAAAGACTATTCAAAGCGACAATGTATATATACCTACGGGCCCGACAACTAACAAGCAAGATCACTAGATCAGTGTGTTATTTTAACAATTTATAATTATATAATCTCTAATCTTTGTTGTACAATGCCAAATTGACTTCAAATGAGAGTTATATAAAATTAAGATATGTAAGTTACTAATTAAATGTTTCTCTTTTAACTTAAACCTAGTTGCAGCCTTGTAGGACTAAATGCTTTGGAAAACATATTATAATATTAAGGGTACTTGGTGAGGAAGCAAAAGGTGCAAAGCTATAAGTCTTCTGAGTTCTTAGAAGATGTACAGATTGCATTACTTAGTTTTTCTTTTTCTACTTTGTATTTATACAAAGCTAGCTTTGCCGATTCTTGAACTCATTAACTGTCCTTTTCATTAAATACTTTCGTCATAATATTCCTTCCCAAATCCCATGTAGGAAAATATAAAAATAGGTTTGAGATTACCCCAACACATATATTAATAGCTGATTGGGTTGTGTGGTATTAGGAACAATCAATCTCAATATAAATCCTTGTAAAAGATAATATAATATGTTGTATCTAGAGACTGACAATCTCAATATTTGGGATTGTTATTCTATTTACTGAGGATGAGGTTGGCGGATGGCGACTGGCGATTCGAGAGATTGAGAGACGAGGCAAAGGCACAGAGGGAGGATTAAGAGGAGGCAGATGGTGGTGGCCACTGGCGAGTGGCGACTGGTGACTAGCGATCTTGACTGACGGACAAAAGGAAGAAGCGAAGGAAGGCTGAGTGCGGAAATTTCAGTAGTGGAGAGAACTAGAGAAGAGAGAAAGATGGGCGATGGTGTCGGCGAGTGAGAAACTGAGAGTGGAGAGTAAATTAGGGCTTTCCTTTATTTAAGTTAAATATTTATTATAAAAATAAAATAAAATAATTTTAATATATTATTCGATTTTAGGTTAAACCCGAAAGAGCAGGTGTACCATAACCAAAAAAAACCAAAAAATGAATTACGCTATAAAACCGAAATCAAACCGAAAACCGAAATCGAAAAACCGAATTAATTCGGTTCGGTTCGATTTTTCAGTTTCGGTTTTTACCCTGCAAAGGGAGAGATGATGGGTCACGATAAAACCTTTATCAAAAAAGGTCCTTTAGTTTGCTCGGCTATCCTTAAGCTGTGTAGCCGTGCAGTAAGGAGGGATAGAGATGTCGGGCTGAGTTTCTAGAAGAAGGTCTATGCTGGAGTCTATTTCCCGTTCGGGAGGGACTCGGGGAGAGATCTTAGAGAGGCTCACGTCGGGGAACTCGCTAACAATGGAGGCCCGAGCTGGATGATTTGGGTCTTAGAGTTGGAATCTTTAACTTGAACTAGATGATAATATGCCCTTTGAAATAAGCTTTCTAGCCTTAAGGTGAAATAAACCAACCCTTAGGCGCTGAACTACTGCCGTCCACTCTAACCTTCTTTGGTTCATTAGAGGCCAAATGTGACTCTAGTTCTGCAATCAGCGAGGCACAACCCAGTGTGACCGATCCACACCAAGGATGAGCTAAAAATGACCACGACTAACTTTGAGATCAGTTGGAATATGATCTTATTCAAAGATTGAGATCAGGCAGTTTCTATACACCCGATTGTCTCTAACTGACTAAATAGCGGGTGGATACTAACAATGAATTTGAGAGGACCTTTGGACTAATATCAAACTGGACTGCTACATAGGGAGTCACGAACGATAATATGGCTCCGGGATCTAGTAGGGCATATACATTTAGATGGAAGAGGAGAACATACCGTGACCACATCAAGTAGGCTCTCCTGATCATGAGGAGAGGACAATGCATAAAAACGGTTTTGCCACTAATCGCCATGTACTTGAAGTATTGGCCTCTGCGAGCTGGTCGGCCCTAAGGCCTCTTGAAGTGGTGGATTATGCCCTTTCCATCACATTGTGTGGGGCACTCTTGAGCGGTGGCCTAGCTGTCCCACAACCAAAGAAACCCTCTTGTACCTAAAGGTAGTCCCCCGGGTGGTTCTTGCCACACTTAGGGCAAGCTGGATACTGGTTGCTAACCTTTGTAGCTAATAGGACTAAAGCCAGATGCTCCACCTCTATCATACTCGTCGGCGGTGGGACATAAGCCAGGCCAGGTGCTAGAGCCCTCTGTTGCTGCTGCTACTGCTGTGGCTACCCTTGAACCTCTGGTAGCCATAATCTAATGGCCCAATCCTTGCATTTATTCTCCTGCTCCGGGTTCTTTAGTTTTCGCCTCAATGCTAGGCATGAACAATGAGAACTGTAGAGTCAATATCCTTAATCAACATTGTTGTCCTGCACTCCTTGAGGACTAGGTTCGACACCCCATTAACAAATTTCAACGCCAAGCCCTTGGCTCGGCTACCATCTCTGGAGCATATTTAGATAATCTGTTGAACTCTAGTGCATACTCCTCCACCATCCGATTTCCCTATTTCGGATTCATGAACTCTTCCACTTTTGCCTCCTGGGCTCGGGGAAGAATCTATCTAGGAAGGCTATAGTGAACTCCCCCCATTCCATCGGCCCTACTCCCGTTGCCCTCCCCTCCTTCCACTAGTCGCACCAGACTGGGCTACCCCTTTCAACGGCGGTAGGCATCCGAGGTCGGCACCCTCGGAAGGAGCTAACACCCATAATATGGATGATCTTATTAATCATCCACAAACTCTTGTGGTTCCTCTCCCACTTTAGATCCATGGAAAATTGGAGGTTTCATTCGGGTAGAGTCCCGAACTCGGGCGGCTGCTGCGGATCCATTTTGTGTTGCGAGACCGTCTGTTGGTTCAAGCTGATTCGTGATAACTTTGTGCAAGCAAGCGGATTACCTCTCTAAAATCCATGGAAGACACAGGGTCATCTGAGGGCTGCTGGAGCTGGTGGAGCAGGTCGGTCGGCGTTGCCGGCCCTTCTTGTTACCATCTGGGAGGCATTTTCACGAAATGAAATTAGAGAGCACGAGTTAGGAGGGCGTTTTTGGAATTGAATTTCAATGCACAATAAAGTGGAAAAAGGGTATTTTGCTAATGATGTCTTGTAGCCTCCCCGTCATAAGTGTGGCGACACTTCACACCCATGAAAGGACTCTACTTGACGTGACGTGCAGACATCTAGGATACTCCTAAACCTTGTGCTACGTGCCAAGTTTGTCACGCCTGAGGCCTATACTGGATGAGACACGGTACTTAGGATTACAAGTAACCCCAAGACAACCCATGGTCTATCGTAACACTGGCAATTCTAAGTAAAACATAACAGAAGCTTTAAATAATAAATCATTTAACAAAGCTGATTTAATAATAAGTTCATACATGTTGAAAGAGCGACAATGTTGAACATTTGAAATTCTATTTGAAAGCCATCTACTAATGATGAGTTGGTAGGACAAGCCCCTAATAACTCTAAAATCTAACTGAAAGGAAATTAACTAAAGTAAATGAAATATCATCCTCGAAAGATGAGGAATCACCACTAACTGCTTCTTTGAAATCACTAAATAAAATCTACGCGGTCTTAGGAGGCGAGAACCTCATTGTATCATAAAAGGATACAACATAGAAGTATGCATCCAGTACTTTGAATATACTAGGTAATAGGAGAAAACATAATGCTAGTATAAATAACTAGACCGAAATGACATATAATGACGAACTGATATCTTTGACCCAAATAATATTGAGATGGTTAAGATGACTCTATCTGATAGTCAAAGACATGCCCTAATCTGAGATTTCTGAGTCAAACTAAGCGTGCTGGGCGGAAAACTGAAACTAAGCTAACTAATCTGAGACTGAATTAGAGCTGACTAGTGGGAGAGTCTACCTTTGACATGACCATGAGCTAGATGTGAAGTCCGATGTATACAAACCATCAGTAGTACCTAATATATCTTTCCAAGGTATAGAGGCATGAACTGGGTGATCTCAAGTCTGGGGCCATGAGGCCAGTAAAATATAACCTATTGTGCCAACGTAGTTTCTGGGAACCTGGGTGCACTAAGGAGCCCAGTCTACTCAGTGCTAAGTCCTACTCCCACTGGGCGCTCTAGGCGGCTAAATAGGAGTAGTGGCTCGGCGGGGCCCAAGACTAAGTCGGGAATACTCAAATAGATGATAGCTCGAAACTGGGGCCCAAGACTAAGCTAGGAATACCTATCTGAAAACACCCTGAAAGTCTTATCGGACTGGATTTTGTAAGCCCAGGTTCTAAGGGCGGGTGGCTTGCTTATCTAGAAGCGTCGTAACCTTCTAAAGAACAAGCTGTAGTTTGAGGCCCCGGGGTCCTAAGGCTGGTAAGATTTGCTTATTTAAAAGTGTCATGACCGCCTAAAGACCCACTAAAATCTAATAGCAAGTCCAATTCTGATAACTAGGAGGCACCATAACACCTCACTAAATACGTAGTCAAGGCGATCAAATGACATTCTGATGCGAGTCTGCTAATAATTATGCGAGACAGGACTAGCAAGCATCTGTCTAAGATCTCAACATAGTCTAGCAATATAGAAACCCAATTGATAGGATCAACCACAAGGAAGACTAATCAACGGGAAAAATTCTAGTTGATGTCATTCAACACTAGGGCCAAAACCATCCTTACAAGAATGAGAATTTATACGATAACTGGGTAATGGAAATATGCAACAATCAACATAGACCATATTCCCTAATCTTTAAACGAGTCGACATATAATTTATTCGCATTTGGAAGTTCAGGGCTAGAATTCACTTTATGGGAACAAGCTTCAAAGTAGTCATAATCTGGTGGAAACATATCTACAAGATTAACATGAATAATGTGCCACATGAATTAGATGATATCTAGCTGACAACTAAATTCAACATTTGATAACTCGGGACTCAATCGATAGAGAACTAGAAGAGGATTTTAGGGGACACAAGGGAAGAACTATTCCACTTTGTTGAATTCCTACATACCTGGCTAAGAATTTCCTGAAATTTGAATTGCTGCAATGGATGAGGAACCCTTGCACGATCTCTTGAGAGAAACTACGTTATTTTTGAAAATGCAGTGGGAATGAGGGGGGAAAACCGTTTATCCCCTCTAAATCCCTCAAAATAACCCAAAAAGACGTAGTTTAGGGTTAAAAGTTGAAAATTACTGAAATACACTTAGGATATTCGCAAGAAAGGACCCTTCCAGTCCTCACGAGGCACTCACAGTCGTGAGGTCAGGGAATGACCGTGGGGTCTAATGGAATTGGAATTGCTGGAAGTTTCTACAATTTCTTCAATCTTTCCAACGACTGATTCACGAGTCGTCAGGAGACCCAGTGACTCGTGGTCGGATACCATCACCCTCACTGCCTAAAACCTCCTGGGGGTCACCATGGGTGACTTCGCGACTCGTGTCCCAAGCGAGTTGTGGTGAGGACCCCTTAGTACAACTGCTGAACTTTCAACTTTCAGTCCACCCTTGGCCACGACTCACTTGACGGCTCATGGTGTTGACCATGACTCGTGGTCACACCCGTGGTCTGAAAATTTTCCCAAATTTTCCAGCAAGTGCGGACCCTTCCCCACAAGTCACTTCACAACTCGTGGCCTACCCACGGATCACAGGATGACTCGTTTTGTGATGCGGTGTAAATTCTATTTTCTTCGTTTCAACTTCCGGATCTAGTCTTAGGTTTCTGGGGCATTACACCTACATGAAGAATCTGATTCTACAACTTGTTTGATTACCCAAGGAAGAATTGAGGAAGAACCTTGAGAGATTGAGCTTGATCACTCCTCTAGACTTCTAAACTTGCATGTATGAATTAGTGTAGGCTTAGAATGAACTTAGCCTTCTTAAAAATCAATATTCGGGGCTTAAAACAACGTAGCTTAGGACTTAGGATCATCAGAATTATGGAAAAACCATTAATAAACTCATTGGAAAAAACGGTACTGGTCCCAATGAGGACTAGGCAGATTAAGTACGTGCCCATGACCACGACTCATGGTCACCAGTCGTACCCCACTTCAAAATTCTCAATATTCATCACCATGGGGGACACCATGACTCGTGGTGTACCTAGTGAGTTGTGGTGACCGATTCGTGAGGTACACACCGCCCATTTTTCTCTTCCTTCCACCAACCTTGACCGGCTGACATAACTGATCGTGGCTGGCCTGTTCGTGGTCATACCCGTGGTCACCCAAAAGTTAAAATTTTCCAAATGAGTCAAACTCCTCACCATGGACCTTAACGACTCGTGGTCATCTGTGGGTCATTGAACGACTCGTCCAGCTGACCTGGTGCAGAAAATTCTATTTTCTCCGTTTCAACTCTCGGATCTAATCTTAGGGTTTTCGGGGCATTACAATATCTCCCCCTTTGGAACATTTGTCCTCGAATATTGAAAAACATGCATAAAAGCGGAGAAATGCAATCATCCTTCTCAAATAATGATCATATAAGCTTAAAACTAACGGAATGACTCCTCGAACTGGGTTGAATTGAATTCATGAATCATACGTATATACTTTGACATGAAAGAAACTAGGGACCATGAAGCTGAACATGAAAATGAATAGAGTATTAGGGAGAAAAGCGATACCTCAAGCTGGCCCGAGCCAGAAGGGAATAAATGTGGGTATATGGCCATCATTTTGCTTCGGCTTCAATGTAGCTCCTCAGCATGCTGATTCCTCCATAAAACCTTAATTGAAGCTAATTCCTTATTTCTTAGCTTTCGATCCTAGCGATCCAGTATTTCTAGTGGAACCTCCTCATAAATAAGACTATCTTTCACACCGGCACCATCTAGCGGAAAAACTGGGAGCTGGATCACCCAAACACTCCTTTAAGAATGATACATGGAAAACTAGATAAAATTAAGCTAATTCTAGGGCAACTCAAACTTATATGCCACCTTGCCAAGCCCCTTTTCACAATCCGATATGAGCCAACATAGCGGGGAGATTTGAGTTTCCCTTTCTCTCGAACCTCATCACCCCTTCATGAGAGACACCTTTAGAAACGCAATTTCAGATTCAAACTCAAGTTCTCCTTCTTACATCTAGATAGGACTTTTGGCAACTCTGAGCTATTTCAAACCTTTTCCTTATAAGATGAACTTTCACCAAAGCCTCATGAACCGAATCTAGTCCTATCAATGTAGCTTCACCGACCTCAAACCACCCAATAGGCGATCTACATCTCCGCATATAGGAAGCCTCAAATGGAGCAATCAGAATACTAGAACGGTAGCTGTTGTTATATGCGAACTCTATGAGAGGAAAATGATCATCAACTACCCTTTGAAATCAAATACACAAACTATAAATATATCCTCAAAGTGCATGGTCCCTCCGCTGACCATGTCCCGCGGGTGAAATGTTGCTTACTAAGCTGACCTGAGTACAATTGCCCCCGAAACGATCTCAACACTGGAAGGTACACTGGTACCTCTATCAGTGCTGATGATGGACAAAGAACTCCATGTATTGAACTACCTCCTAAATGTAAAACTTAGCAAAATCCTCGGTGAATGGTAGTTTTGACCGGTGGGAAATGAGCTTCTTTGTCAACCTGTCCTCAACAACCCAAATAGAGTAATATTGTCGACGAGTACGAGTCAAACCCGTGATGAAATCCATAACTAATTTCCTCCCACTTCCAAGAAGAAATACTGACATCTTGTAACACACCTCGGTCTTTGATGCTCTATTTTCACCTAATTGACCAATTCAGACATAGCCACAAATTCTGCAATATCCTTCTTCACGCCATTCCACCAATAGACTTCCCGTAGGTCACAGTACTTCTTGGTGGCACTTGAATGTATGTAATGCTCTTGGAACCATGAACCTCGTGCAATATTTGAAGTCCCAATCATCAGCATCAAGATTACATAAGCGACCACACGATATCGAAGCACCATCTCCCCCTTTGGAGAAAACCTCTACCTTCTGATTCTGAATGGCTTCCTTTGACTTTACCTATATAAGGTCCTCATCTTTGTCTAGCTTTCACATCAGTCGCCAAGGTTGATTCTAATCCGTTATGAACAATTAACACTACCATCGGTCGAGTCAACAAAAAGCTCCTATAATTCTGCTAAAAATCTTGAAATTATCATAAAACGAACCTCACAGTCACCACATTTGAATTAAAAGTTGGTCGTGGTCAAACTTAGCCTCCTTGAAGCTCATAAATTCCCCCAAAGGTTCTAATCACCTCGAGATTCATGCAAACTACCCAATGAAGTCATAAATCACCGTCTGGAACCTTGAGCTCTGAAGATCCAAATTGAGCCGTTAACCCGAAATGTTGTCTTTGGTCAAACCCCTCAACTTCAAACCTTTCGAGAATCCAATCTCACCCAATCTATGTTGGATCAACCAGGAACAGTGTCATCCGCCATCCACAAGTCATAAATCACAAAACAAAGATGTAGAAAGGTTCAACCCAGGGGAATGGATCCAACAATCAGCAATGGCCCAATGTGCGGAGTTACACTTCCCCACTTGGCTAATAACTGCACTTCCTGAACTCGTACATACCCGACACTTATGGCAGAGGCCGAAGTTTACCTTGAACATACCCGTTTTAACCATCATTCCTATCACGGGGAACTTTCATATGGTTCATAGTAAGGGAAATCATAGGCACGAATCATTTAAGAAATCTAAGATGGGCATATACGATACTAGCACAATCTTATGAGCCAATAAGGTAATAAGGACTGAGTTCATAGAGTTGAGCATGCTGAGAGACACGAGTCTGTACTCATGACTAGGGTCATGACACGAAGCTGAATCTCATGGAGTCACGGTGTAACATAAGGATGGCTGTGAGGGTTACCTATCATCTTAGGGTCGAACGTAGGCATGAGTTGAGCATAGCATCGAGTGAAACATAAGGAAACATCTAGAAGAGGATGGACAAACCACCCTAGATACTATATCACTAGAACACCTTAATAAAAAAACTTAGTACTTGACTTGGCCCTTCACTTACCATCTCCCCCTGATTTAAGGCCATGTTCTGGGCTCTAGGATTCTTCATTTAGGTCACACTAGTATCACTAAATTTGGACTTCCCACTCACCTCCAAAAATATCGCTAAAGATTCCATACACCTATAACCATTCCTATACCCTCCAGACAATAAATATCATACTAAAATGTAAAAGGGACCTTGTCCCTCATACAATAGTTCTCGGAACTAGCAATCATGGTAGGTTCGATAGGAAGAATTATAACATACCTGGGACTACATCTAAGGTTGGCTATCACTTGCTCTTGGTAACCCGTCCTACTCAGATGGGCAATTTGCTGGAGCTGCTTATCTGGTGATTGGCGCACTGCTCTATGCTTGCTTAGCCGATGGACAATTCTGCGCACGTGTCAGGCCTCCCCACATCATAATATTTTTGAACACTGCCAAACACTGTCCCTGCATGTGTTCTACCACATTTCAGGAATGCTGGCTAGCTAGATATGGCTACTGGAGGGTGGGGGGGCACGAGCCCTCTGGCCATTTCACTTGGGTGAAGGCAATCTCGAAAGTTATGGCTGGGCCAGCCACAATAGAAGAAAACATACGAACCACCATGAACTTTCTTAGGTTGAGCGCGGCTTCCACTACTTACCGTTGCTGGGGACTCTCCAAGTCTTTGGTCCTGGGCCTTTTGTTCCTACCTCTTCCCCTCTTAAACTCTCCATCCATACTTTAACCACCAAACTTGAACAAACTCCTCCTCGTGAAGTCTTGAACCCTAGTAATTGCCGCCTCCGGTTTGGTTCGCGGATTTGGATAGTCTGCTGGTTGAAGCTGGGTGATCATGGCCCGTATCAACAGCCTGAAAGTGGTCCCGAGTTCTTCATCCACATGGCTCTGCCCGAACATGGGATCCATTGCAGTTGGTGGGGCTGATTGACTCCTGTTGTCGCTATGAGAAGACATGTTTTACGCAAGCATATAACACGAGTTAGAGGAACGGAGAGAGTTGAACTCACAGCACGAGGTAGAAGGGTAGAGAGACATCTCCTCGCATGACTTAAATCATGAAGAGAACATTTCCTAAACATATTGTAGCCTCTTCACCTCATAAGTGTTGCATTCACCACTGAAAGACTCTATTTAACGCGGCACCGGATACCCTTGGACACTTCAAAACCTAATGCTCTAATACCAAGTTTTCATGACTCGAACATAGACCCGGATCAGATACATGGGACAAGGAATCCCGAGAGACTCCAAGTCAACCCTTGGCATAGACTTATAACATCTAACTCAATAAGATAAAAGCGGAAAGATCAAATAACCATAGTGGAAGTCTAACCAAAACATAACATCAGAATACATACACGAATCTTAAGCTGATTATACTATGTCTGAAAAACTCTACTACTAATGAGTTGATGGGACAAGACACCAACTAACTCCCTAAGTCTGGTGAAAATACAAAGTGGCGATAAGGTATAGTCCTCGGGAGATGAGGACTCACCAGGCGAGACTGGGTGCTAACTCAGGAACTGGCTAGCAACGGGGTTGAGGTCTAGATGCTCGGGGCCTGTATCTTGAAACGATACAACATAGAGTATGTGTTCAGTACGTGAAACGTACCGAGTATGCAAAGGTAAGAAAAACAACTAAGTAAGTAAAATAAGTAATAATATAAGCGCACTAAACATAATCAAGATAAGTTAGAAAGTAAGGCATGCATGTTGTTTTATGAAATCATGATCTGGACATAACTGAACATCATAACTGAATCGAATAACCCCAAAGCTGAAAACTGATAATCATAAGTAAAGTTCGGACATTTTGGGTCAGAGCTAGAAACATATCATGACTGAACATGCATAAGCGGAAATCATGAGGAACAATGGGATACTCGTCTTGTAACCGACATTATCAGAAAATAGAGCTTACGTGGTCTGAACTATCACACTCAAGTGGTCAGAGCCGTCCAAATCCTTGCCAGGACTAAAGACGAAATCATGATATCAATACCAAGATGAGAAGGCCCCTTGAGGCGGGGAAAACTCACAAGGAGGTCCGAATAAATCTGGAACTTATACCCTATACTTTGGCACGTAGTTTCTGAGACATAGGGTTGACTGACAATTAGCCTACTCAGTGCTAGACCCTACTCCCAAAATATGCATATGCTCGCCATCATCTAGTGACAAAGTTGAATAATATATATATATATATATATAATATAGGCATGGGTGTGAACAATTTCACCCATTCATAACCCTACATACCTGAAAGAATCTGATTCTACAACTTCTCTGATTGCCCAAGGAAAAATTGAGGAAGAACATTGAGAGATTGAGCTTGATCACCCCTCTAGACTTCTAAACTTGCATGCACGAATTAGGCTAGGCTTAGAATGAACTTACCCTTCTTAAAACTCACTATTCAGAGCTTAAAATAATGTAGTTTAGGCCTTAGGATAAAAGGAATTACGGAAAATCCCTTAATAAACTCGCTGGGAAAAACAGACTGCCAGTCCTAACTAGGGACTGGACGAGTCGTTGCCCATGACCACGACTCGTGGTCACCTGTTGTGCACCACACTGCTAAAATTCTCAATTTTCATCACCATGGGGGACACCATGACTCGTGGTGTACCTAATGAGTCGTGGTGACCAATTCGTGAGGTACACTGCCCATTTTTCCTCTTCCTTCCACCAACCTTGACCACGACTGACATAACAAGTCATAGGGCTGACCACGACTCGTGGTCATGCCCGTGGTCACCCCAAACTTATAATTTTCCAAACGAGTCAAACTCATCATCACAAGTCACTTAACGACTCGTGGTCATCGTGATGGGTCACTGGATGACTCATCCTGTGACCTGGTGTAGAAAATTCTATTTTTCCCGTTTCAACTCCCAAGTCTAATCTTAGGGTTTTCGGGGTATTACATTTGCATCGGCTAAACAGCGGTGAAATGCAGGTCAAATACAGTCTAGAGGCATAAGCTATTACCTTACCCCGCTGCATCAGAATCCAACCAAGGCAAACTTTGGAAGCATCGCAATAGACTGCGAACCTATCTGTTCCGTCTGGTAAGGTCAAAATTGGAGCTGTAGTGAGTCGATGCTTCAACTCCTGGAAACTTTTATCATATGCATCTGACCACTGAAACTTCACCTTTTTCTGAGTTAGTTTAGTTATAGGAGACGCAATAGAAGAAAATCCTTCCACGAACCGCTGATAATAACCAGCTAGACCTAGGAAACTTCTGATATCTGTTAGGGAAGTTGGTCTTGGCTAGTCTTTCACCGCCCCTATATTTTAAGGATCTACTTGAATACCATCACCTGAGATCATATGACCGAGGAAAGCTACAAACTTTAGGGAAGAATTCATATTTGCTGAATTTAGCAAACAACTGGCAGTCTTTGAGAGTCTCAACACTATTCTTAGATGGTTAACATGCTCCTCCTCATTTTTGGAGTACACCAAAATGTCGTCTATGAACACAATGACGAACATGTCCAGATACTGTTTGAACACCCTGTTCATCAGGTCTATGAAAGATGTAGGGGCATTAGTTAGTCCAACGCACATAACCACAAATTCATAGTGACCATACTGAGCTGATGATACCCCGACCTAAGATATACCTTGAAAAAACAACGGACTCCCTGAAGCTGATTGAACAAGTCGTCAATCCTGGGTAGGGGATACTTGTTCCTAACTATAACATATTTTAGTTGACGGTAGTTGATACACATTCTGAGGGTACCATCCTTCTTTTGCACGAACAACACTGGAGCACCCTATGGAGAGATGTTGGGCCTGATGAAACCCTTACCAAGAAGGTCCCTTAGTTGTTCCTTCAACTTCTTAAGCTCAGCTCGAGCCATTCTATAAGGAGGAATAGAGATGGGCTAAGTGTCTGGAAGAAGGTCTATGCTGAAGTCTATTTCCTTCTTAGGAAGGACTCTGGAAATATCTTCAGGAAAGACGTCAGGGAACTCGCTGACAATTGGAACTGACTGAATAGGTTGGGTCTCAGAGATAGAATCTTGACCTAAACTAGGTGATAGATGCACCCTTTCGGAATGAGCTTCCTTTCCTTAAGGTAGGAAATAAACCGACCCTTAGGCGCAGAACTATTACCTATCCATTCAAGAACGGGCTCATTTGGAACCTAAAATATGACGACTCTAGTTCTGTAGTCGACTAAGGCATAACCAGAGTGTAACCAATCCATACCAAGAATGAGGTCGAAATCAACCATGTCTAGCTCTACTAGATCAACTAGAATTACTTTACTCAACATTAAGACTAGGCAGTTTCTGTATACCCAACTGCCTCTAACTAACTCACTAACTGGGGTAGAAACTGAGAATGGTTCTGAGAGAACTTCTGGACTTATTTCAAACTAGAAAGCTACATAAGGAGTCACGTACGATAGTGTGGCTCATGGATCTAGTGGGGAATACACATCTAGATAGAAGAGATGTAACATACCTGTCACCACGTCAGGTGAGCTCTCCTGATCCTAAAGAGAGGATAGAGCATAAAAGCGGTTTTTGCGCTGACTGCCATCCGTACCTGAAGTGTTACCCTGCTGAGTTGGATGGCCTGCTGGGGTTGCTGAAGTGGTAGACTATGATTTTCCCTATCCTGTTGACGGACACTCCTTTAGCCTATGACCCAACTATCTACATCCAAAGCAACCCTCCTTGCCCAGGAGGCATTCACCTGGATAATTCTTACAACACTTAGGACAAGTAGGGTAATGGTTGTCGACACTGTAACTTTGGAACTGCGAGCAAAATGCTCCACCCTTCCAATCCTTGCGGGATCGAAAAGAAGGGGCATTGGCTAAGGTGGGTGCTAGAGCCCTCTGTTGCTGCCTTTGTGGGCTGCTACTACTGCTAGACCTCTGGTGGCCATAGTTTGATTGACTCGTTCTAGCTATCTTGTTCTCCCTCTCCATATCCTTCAACTTTTCTACCTCAATCTACTGGGCATGAATGATGAGGCTGGAGAGGTCAATGTACTTTATGAGCATCACGGTCTTGCACTCTTTCAGTACCAGGTTTGATTCGCTATTGATGAATTTGAGCATGCGAGCCCTTATCTCGGCTACCACCTCTAGAGCATACCTCGACAACCAAGTGAGCTCCAATGAATATTCCTCCACGGTCCTGTTACCCTACATTAAGTTCATGAACTCAGCGACCTTAGCCTCTCTTAACTCCAGAGGGAAAAATCTATCTAGAAATGTTGTGGTGAACTTTTCCCACTCTAGTAGCCCTACTGTTGCTGGCCTCCCTTCCTTCCA
Source organism: Datura stramonium (assembly GCA_018107945.1). Lineage (NCBI taxonomy): Eukaryota > Viridiplantae > Streptophyta > Magnoliopsida > Solanales > Solanaceae > Datura > Datura stramonium. The sequence goes on along the minus strand of JACEIK010009606.1, from coordinate 5,731 downwards.
TTGGTCATACCAAATCTGGGCCTCCCCTTTCAAATGGTAGGCAGCCAGATCAGCACTCTCCGCGGAACTAACACTCATAATTCGGGTGATCTTCCATATCTCATTAACAAACTCCTGCAGGTCCTCTCTAATAATGCTCAAACCATACCTCCTTACGAAGTATGAAGTGAACGTTGTCAATAAAGAACCCAACAGAGAGGTTGGGGTTGAACGCACAGAGAATACAGAAGATTTAGACTAATGACTATAAGTGAACTTGTTGGTTAGTTACTCCAATTAGGGGGTTTTAAGAAACCAATATTTAAAATAATAATTAAAATTTTGATGTAAAATCAAGAGTTAAGAATAACTATGGTTTGTGTTCCCCATGGGTTCATAACTGCTTCGAGTATACACACATGACCATTACTAATGCTTTTCTTGCAGGACTGGTAACTAGGGTTCATCTAAATGACTGGTTCGTCCCTATTGGATGACTATACTCAATCACCAATTCAGGTCTCATGAGTGGTTTCAAACTATCCATTATCAATAAGTCCCAAATATAACTATCCTTCTACCACAACTCAAGTTAATATAATGATCGTCAAGATTAAGACTTTGTTGTAATTCTCTTTTCCTAATCTATACCTCTCTAGGCTCAAGCAAGTAAAGAATTCGGGCAAGTCCTAATGTTGTACACCATTAATAAATATTTAAGCATGAAGATAATACTATACAAGCGTTTTGCATTGGCTTTGGATCATGTTTGTGTATCCTTAGATTGTTAATCCACCATTGTTCCCACAACCCTAGCTATGGAGGTTTTAGCCTCTCATAGTTGCAAAGTTGTGATATGCATTCATAATTAGACACATAATTCAATACTTCCAATTGTAGATGAGAGAAAACTTCTTTGATTATATCCGAAATACTCAATAACGATTCACAAAGATCAAGAAGAAATCAAGAAAAGGTTGATCACAAGCCAGTCAACTCAATTCTATGTTTTTCCTCACTTCCTAACCTTCTCTAATTACTTCCAATGTTTCCCTCTATTGTATCCATGTTATCCTCTCTCTTCTAAAAAAATAAAACATAAAAAGTACTTATACAGACATAAGAATCCTTTTCCTAAGCTAACACGGTAACTTTCCATAACTGCTGTCGCTCGAGCCATGATTGATCATACGACCCGTAACAGGTTTGTACGGGTCATACCTGCTACTATAAGTCCTTGGCTTACTAAATTCGGCTAAGTGTTGGGCTTTGGTACAACTCGTACATGCTTCCTACGAGTCATACTATACTTCTGTGGCTTGACTCTGAGAATTTTCAATTTTTCTGAAGTTTGTCATGACTGTGATTGTATGACTCGTACCTCTCCGCCATGACTCATACTGTCTATCTGTGTTAGGAGTCTGCCTCTTATGCAATTCTTTTGAATATTTTCATGACTCGATAGTATGGCTCGTACCATGGTTGTACGACTCATATTATGAGTCGTGGGTTGCATTCTTCCCTACTCAGCCTTCTGAATCTTTTTACGAGTCTTAGTATGATTCGTACCAGCAATATATGGCTCGTATTGAGACTGTCACTTTGAATCATTTTCTTCTCTTTTGGGCGTCTTTTGCACATTCTTTCTCCAACACCTATGTTTCCCTGAAAACAAAAGAAAAGCACCTCATACCTCATACCCATACAAACATACCTAAGTCCATGCTATTTTCTTAGTTTTAAGCGTCGAAAGTGCTGTAAATTCACAGCACATCAACACCCTCAACTTAAGACTTTTGCATGTCCTCAGGCAATGAAAAGAAAAACTAAAACACGACGCTCAACTAGAAAATAAACCTAGGATACTACAACCAATACCAAAAAAAATTGGCACTATACATTCAATAACTTTTGACCCTTCTTCCATGAACCATTATCAACTAATGTACTACAAGCAACCAAAAAACATGCTAAGAAGGGATCAGGACATGTCATCTAGCTATCCACGGGCAATCAAGTCATCGCTGATGTTTTTCACACAGACCAATGGTAAAAGTAAACATAACCCATATACCCTCACAACAATTGAAGTCCCCACTCGCAAATATAGTAACAACTGTGATATGGGACTAACAAGTGAGGCTCTTACTCTCACAAAGAAGTTCCAAGTACTATGTATCGGATATCATAGGCTTGCCTTTATTTTCTCTGCTTCAGTCTATCAGATGGTCAGATTAGGATCACTACAGGACTTGCTATGGCTTGTAATGTAGGCTTTAGGTCTGGACATGATAAATGTGAGATATTTTTAAGTGACTAATCCTTCCTTGGCACTACATACATTGGCTTCACCGTTCACCTATTTCACCCTCTTTTTCCTCCCTTTTCACCTCTTTTGTATGCATTTGTATAAGTGTGGTGTATTTTCAACCTTTTCAAGCATTACTTTTTTTCTTTTGAATTTTGTTTTTCAAGATTTTCAACCTTTTTCATCTCTCTTTTTTTTCTTTTTCATTTGTCACACCACACCTCTTTTTTTTCACCTTTTCTCTTTTCTTTCCCTTTTCCTCATTCCCTACTCTAGCCACCCTCAACTTAGGCGTTTAGCCTATGTTGAGGTTCATAATGTCCAAGGAAGGACTAGGGCTAAAATAGGTTCATTATAAAAAAGGGGTACGGTTCATCGGTTATCAAAGAAAAATGGTCTATTAAACGATCAAAATTGGGATTAAGGGAATTATATGATTTTGGTAGGGTTATTTAGGATAAAAGTGAGCTTAACAAAAAATGGACTATGATCCCAACCAACCATCCTTATCCTATGCAAAGACCAACCAAGCAAGTTCTAGATCTTCAACACAGTACTGAACTAAGTATCAAACCACACTCACTCATGGAACATGACTTATATTCACTTTAAATGTTTGTTTTACACATGGCTTAACACAACTACTCATGCTAATACACTACATGACATCAAAGGATCCACATAAATCATGCATGCAGTCACAAATACATAGCTAATGCCTCAAAAATTTTTAAACAGGGTAAATTTTTTTTAGAAATCCAAAACTAGTGCACTTTCATTGGCTGAGTACTCCTAAGCTATTTTCTAATTAAACAAATCATAAAATAAAAAAATAAAATCCTAAACATGCCGGTTCCTCTAGATAGCCTTTTCGAGAGAAAAGAAACACGACAAGAAAAACCCTCGGACGAATCTAAAAATCCCAAAAATTAAAAGTACACCCAAAAATTACAAGTACACCCCCTCCCCTTTTCGAAAATTGTGCTTCATCCCCGAAGCATGAACTACAAGAACAGAGAGAAGGGAACATACCTGTGGCTATTCAAACTTCACTATTCATGGGTTGCCTCCTAGGCAACGCTTGATTTAATGTCGTGGCACGACGTAGGTGGCCCCGTTACTCAGAATTCACCAAGCCACCATATGGGTTGCCTCCCAAGAAGCGCCTGATTTAATGTCGCGGCACGACGCAAGTCTTTTGACTACTCAAAATTCATCAAGTGACTCAGATTCATCCTCTAGTGCTGAGACTACACTGAATTCCTTCGGATGCTTCATTGACTGACAGATTGTGAAGGTGACCTCTTCTTTGTTCAGTCTGAACTTTAATTGGCCCGCCTCCACATCTACTAAGGCCATCCCAGTAGTAAGGAATGGTCACACCAAAATGATGGAGACCTCAAAATCAACCTCGCAATCCAAAATCACTAAGTCTACTGGGAATATGAATATGTCTACCTTAACAAGCACATCGAACAGGATCCCCACTGGCTTCTTCACAGTTATGTCAGCCATCAGTAGCTGCATAGTAGTTGGTGTGGGGGCTCCTAAGACCAATTACTTGAACACTGCCGAGGGCATCAGGTTGATGCTTGCTCCCAGATCACAAAGTGCCCTTGCAAACTCGACATTTCAAATGGTGCAAGGTGTAGTGAAAGCACCTGGATATTCCTTCTTTTGATACAGTACCCATGTAGCTATGGCACTACAGTGATGTACATTATCTATCGGCTCAGAGCTTATAGACCTCTTTTTTGTCACCAAGTCCTTCATGGACTTAGCATATCCCGACATTTGTTCAATACCTCAACCAATGGTATATTCACAGATAATTGTTTAAGCACTGACAGGAATTTCTGGAACTTACCATTTTCAGCCTTCTTCTTCATTCTTTGGGAGAACGATCATTTGAGTTGCTCCTTGATCAATGTCAGGTTCTTTCTCACCTATTGGGGCCTCTGGCAACTCAGCATTCTCAGCGCCGTCCATCTCAACACTCTTCTCATTCTCCTCAGTTATGCTCTCTTTCTTCCTTTAAACTACAATCGGAAATGGGGGGTCAACTGTGGTCTTACCACTCCTATTGATCACCGCCATAAGTGCCCATCATTCTTTGGGTTCTTGACGGTGTTGCTAGGTAGTGTGATGCTGACAGTTGCCCAAGCTGCTGTTCAATCTGCTTGATGGATGTCGCATGAGATTCTACTATTTGACCCACGCTTGATATATCACCATGAATTTCCTTCAATTGATCATCAGTGGACCTCACCTTTTTCAGCATCTTGGCCATCATGCTCTCCATATTTGACTACCTAGCCTCTCCCTCTCATGCATTGGGAGGCACATATACTCCAGCTCGGTCATTTTGGTAGCCGTCATTCCTTCTCAGTTCTCCATCACGCTCATGACCTCGGCTCCTATCTCTGTACCCATTTCGGTTGTAGTTATCTCTGTACTGGTTTCGACATTGGTTTCCAGAACCTTGGTGTCAATTGTCTTGTCCAGATGCTTGGGCGTTGGCTCAGAAACTTGCCACCTGGTTGTCCAGGAAATTTGCCTCCTCCTCGAAATCATAGTGATTTTCCCTCAGCTCTAGTCCTTATGTCCCCACTGCATTTAACTTTTTGGCTCCCATAATATTCTTTGTAAGAAAATTGAACGATGTACGCGTATGAGCCAACTCCTAGTCACGTTCTTCTTCTTTCCTACGTTGGTCTACCGTCAAACTAACAACATATGTACCGGTAGCTACATCTACCTCCCGAGTGTGACATGCCCTTTTTGCTTTAGTTGCCCTATCAAGGATAGTGGCAGCTTGCTCCTAGGTGTGACTCATCAATGCTCCTCCTACTATTGTGTCTGCTACAACTTTTGTTCTATTGTTTAAAGACCCGTAAAAAAATCCAACAAACTATCATCTGGAATCTTATGGTTTGGGCACTTTGTCAACTTCTTATTGAACCTCAGCCAGGTTTCATGAAGTGCCTTGTTTTTGAGCTGTCAGAAATTGTAAATCTCATCCTTAAGCTGCAACATTCTGGAGGGTGGAAAGAATATCTCCAAGAAGGCTTGTTTGAATTTCCTCCAGTTGGTTATGGAGTTGTTGGGCAACTTCGATAACCATAAAGTGGATTCCCCTGACAGAGAGAAGGGGAACAGTTTGAGTCTAATGGCATCTTGGCTAACTCAAGGCAACCTGTACGCCTTGCATATTCTAACGAAGTTCATCAGGTATAGGTTGGCGTCATCTGCTGTGTGACCACTGAACATCCCTTTCATGTTTAACAATTGAATCATGGTGCTCGTGATGTCAAATTCGGCCCCAACAGGCAGTGGTGGTGGTACAATTGCCCCAGTTGACCCAACTTCATCAATGTCTGGGTCCTCCTCATTGAAGAACTGAGGAGGAGATCTATGACCTCTGTTGCCCCGCCCATGTCATCC